>JAMKCH010056822.1:0-53930 GCA_023653785.1 Ophioderma brevispina | reverse complement strand
ACAAGTTGCTTAATTTTTAAACAAGTTGCTTAATTTTTAAACAAGTTGCTTAATTTTTAAACAAGTTGCTTAATTTTTAAACAATGTTGTGAGCGTGAACCAGGGTAAACAGTGTGTTGTTACAATTTTAAACAACTTGATTTAATTTTGTTTAAACAGTGTCTTATGATACTATATAGTAACAGCACCTCATTGTGTGTAAAGAGGTGTATTCCTGTTTCTTAATAATTAAACCAGTATGTGAAAGTTGGTAGCTGTGCTAATTAGTTGACTACACGTCCCTCTGTACGGTAAAGATATTTTTTCCTTTAGTCTAGACAATCATGAACTTGGTTTATTTTGAACTATGGTTTTACAAGGGAAGCAATATACCAGCACCATGTGGCATGTTACATAGTTGTCATTAGTTTGTATGTGGGCCATATTTGCAATAACTCTTTAACCTCAAAATCCCATTGACTTTATGTACAAAACTTAAAATCCTGTGAACCAACCCAAACCTTTATCTTCAGTGAAAAGCCTTGCTAAGATTCTTTTTCAGGATAAGGAGCCAAATTGCCATAGAATCCACACGATTTAAAAAAAGGTGGAATTGCCCCACCCCTAGTATAGTACTGGAGCTGGTCTCTCTCACCTTGACAAAGAAAGGCTTGTCCTTTTGAAACGTTGTTTTTTCATTCTATGTCTATTAAATTGTTTTTACACCCCCATTGGATGTTTTGACACACTGTTTGGGGTTGTAGACCAATTAGCGACCCTGGCAGTGACCCACCCTGAATTCATCAACTTTTACGGGAATAAACTGCAGAATTATCATTTATTCGATACAGTCTGACGAATTCAGGGTGGGTCACTAGTGACACCAGGGTCGCTAATTGTCACAACCCTATTTGTATTTACTCATATAGCGATTCTACCGGAATACCGTATCATGCTATGGGCCTGCGCAATATATTTTCAACAATACGGCGTTATGTGATTCGACAATTAAATGTGTACGAGAGAGATTTTCACGTCCATGTATCCCTAAAAATCGCAATTACTGATTTTTTGTCCTGATGTAAAGCCATTGAGCTTAGGAAGATTTTCAGGATTGGGGTGGGTGGTGGGCACCATGAAGCGCCGAGTGGGGAAGGCGGGGAATCGCCATTAAGGGGGGTTGGGGAAAATTCCCCGCCCATTTTTTTTCTTTCCCCGCCACCCCCCCACCCCCAAGAAAAATGGATATTTAGCAAATCAGCGATTTTGGGGCCCCACACAACCAAATTTGGGAAAAATATCAGCAATTTATGGCCTAAATTTGTTTAAAATCTCAAACGTTGGAAGTTCCCCCCCCCCCCCGAGAATTTCACTTCCCAACAAAAATACTATGTTCCCCCTGTTTTCTCCCCCAGAAAAAGAGTCTGCTGGCGACCACGATGTTCGTCGGCATAACGGCCTGTCCGGTACATTAGTCTAAAACTTTGTTTTGGAGGGTTTTCTTGTGCATGAATATGAGATAGAAAGAGCACGCATAACATTTCATAATTGTTGCATAAGATCGGTTGTTTCATACTTTGTTGTAGTTGGCGACGAGATGGTGCTCATGGCCCTATTTTTTTCAGATTTTGAATGTGACGGGTAACAAAATTTGGGGCGAGCGCGCGAGCCGAAAAAATTTTTTTGTTTATCCGTGCGAACGCGTGTCGGCTACGGCCACTGAGGAGGGGAGCTTTGGATGATGTTTGGTTAAAGTGTAACTTATTTGAGGGCTCAAGGGTATTTGAGCCCCCCCACCAAATTATTGGGTACCCAGCACCCCCCCCCCACCCGCTTCCGAAGCTATGAAAGCTGAGGTTAAATGCCTCTTGCGGCCTTACTTACAGGATGCCTCGCTCCAACACCAACGGAAAAACTGTACACATCCTAGCAGGAATTGCTCCACCAGACATTCCGTCGCTAGCGTAGGGAGAATTTTGACAAGAGCGAAGCTGCCAAGTATTATTGTGAGACCCTATGTCTGGACAATAACCTGCTGCCAACAGCCTTAATCCCAGAGAGAGTTTCTTAAGGAATTTTATTGTATAAATCTATCGGCACATATATAATAGAAATATCCCTAAATATGGACCGTACAAGATGGTTTATTTTTAGTCATGGGATCCTTGCGCCCAAGAAAACATCATTTTCCACAGCTTTAACTTCGAAGAAGTAGACGATTTAGGTATTATTTACGCTATCGTGTTGCCACAAGCAATGTTAGTCTTTCACACCAATTGAAGATGGTCGGTGGTTAGTCAAGTTCGGGCCGTAAGAAAGACTATCGCGTTTACTTTTAAACAGTTGAGAAGTTAAAAAAACAGCTTTTAAATTTCAAGTTTTCCTTAAAATAATAAATTTATCAAAAATGGCATGAGTTGTTGGCTAAGTTTAATAAAATTGAGCCTGGGATTCTTGGGAAATATGTTTTTAAAAATAAAATTAGGAACCTCTATCATACAAAGAAGCGTACTCGGTACATTGAAATATGTAAGGCCGAGAGCGTGGCCCACTTGTTAGGATATTCGCCTTTGGGCAGGAGGCCCACGGTTCAAACCCCGGGGATAGGGCCAACTAGCAGGGATTTACATAGGGTACTAATTCTGGATGTAATTTGTATACGAACATGATTCAACACTCGATTCCGCTCTCCCGTGGTCATTTGGACTGGCAATGAACCCGAATACCCAGTCCATTGGAGGGGACGTTAAGCCGGTCGGTCCCATGTACAAAGAGTCATAACTGTACATGTATTCAACAGTCATTTCGAGAAGAGTCGGGATTGGTTACCCCTGATGTCCAAGCCGTTCTGGTCAGGTTCGAGGGATACCCCTAGTAGAGTGGTTACCCACTGTTGGGTATACCTTGGACGGTATCGGTCTCTAAATTGTAATAACATTAAAATAAAAATAAAAATAAAAAGTACGTAGAGCTGAACCGCGCATTAGTGGGTTCGAACACTGGTCTCTATACATGGATTGGAAACCTGGGGGCTTGTAAAGTGAAGCACTGATGGCAATGTTGGTATCATCCAAAATATGGTTCGCCCAGCAAGGGCTGGTTAAGGATGCAACGAGAGATTTTTGAGGAACCCAAGTATTGTGTCATCATAGTATTTATATAGAATAACACTCAATAAATTCTTACGTTGTATTTGGCTACAGAATGATTAAAGAGAGAAAAAAGGTGATTGTGATTTGCTTAACTTCAAACAAAACATGGCTGAATTGTATTTGCTCTATACGAAAATTAGAAATTCAAAATTTGTGTTACAAAAAAACTTTTTCAGCTTAATCATTCAGATGGGGATTCTGATTGAAGCTTAAATCAGCGGAAAAATCAGTAATTTCGATTTTTTAGGGGACACCTGAAATGTGAAATCTCTCGTTCCATTGAAATGTGGATAAGCGACATAACAGACTACAGAATCAAGCCAATTCAGTGAGCAATTGTATTTGCGCCTTATGGGATGGCATGTCCGTAAAACGTGCACCCGGGATACATACTTGGTTTAACAGGTGTATCTGGAATGGTATTGTGTCGGTAGACCAAAAAAAAAAAAAATCCCCCCTCCCCCAAAAAAAAAAAAAGATGCCCGCCCGTTGCTCCATCATCTATTAGTATATACAAGTTAATGCTTGTGTAGCCAATCCATTGTATAGCAGTCAGTGGTTACAGTGCGACTGCGATAAAATAATATTACGCGACCCCTTTTCAAAGTCCACGTTTTCATGGATTGTTAGTGTTTAGGCCATAAAACCTTTGTTAATCACAAAAACACCCCTCTTAACATGTTTCATATCACTGAGGTTTTAAAAAGTGTAGATTTCTTGCCACTTAAAAAATTCTAAAGACTTGCTCCTATCCTTTGTGTGCTCAACAAGTTCACAAGGATAAGACTTGTGGCAAACTTGACGTGATGATGCGCGATGGGATACATTTTGCTGGCTTCTGTTTCGGTATGCATGAGGCGTTTGTAAATATACCACACGAAATGAGAGCGAGTGGGTCTAGCGGAAAAGTGCAGGACTCGTGATTAATAGACCGTGCAAATCGTGAGTTCGAGCCACACTCGTCAACGTGTTTGTGTCCCTGGGAAAGAAAAACTTGGTGTCAATGCACTAGTCGATACAAGCGAAATCTGGGTAGCTGCCATGGGGTATATTACGATCTAACGGCTGATAGGCTTGCGGCTTGTAAGGCATGTCTCGAGCAGCCACATAAATGAAGCGAAATGATCGTGACGAGTTCTTGAAGCGGCGTAATAATAATTGTCAGGCGCTGTGTGCTTGTAGAGCGCCATATAAATGCTCCGGTTTTATTTTATTATTATTAATAAAACTGGTAGCTTCCATGAGCGTTGTACAGTTGTGTATATTGTCAGCATAAATCTGGATTTTTCGCAAGGGAATACTCCATGGCCATGAAAACCATCTGGTACGTTTTATTTAGGGATATTTCATTATATATGTGACGATAGATTTATACCCCAATAAATCGATTTTTAAAGGAAAATATGTCAAGATTTTAATATTTTGCCGAAAGATTTGGGTATGGATGAAAGCTTAAGAAAGTAGATTACATATAAATCAAAATAAGTGAAAAATTGTCCAACAATTTGTTGATAATTTGCCCTTTAATTTCCGCCCAAATAGCTTACTCGAAAACGATTCCGAACAAATCCACAGCGCAGGCAAAATGGTGAGTCAAAGTGATGACCTCCATAATTTAAGTCGTTGTGACCAGAATATCGCATGTGTTGCACTTCAATAATAATTAACACAACGAAATTGAAACAAAATATGTCTTCTGTAACTGTTTTTTCGAATTTTTTATTATTCATTACTCCATCAATATTACAGTGTCAGCAATAACAATCGAGCTAAACACAATGGTTTGGTCATCACTTTGACGTACGAGTGGGCGCTTTTGATAAATGAAGCCGTGGCGAAAAATCCGCCCGTCCGTTAGTCAAAAAAGCAAAAATTAAAATGCCTCTATTTTGTTAATTTTACATCACATTGTATTATTTTTTCGGTGAATTCGTGATGTATGTACATATTTTTATGAATTAAGTCAAACTGAGCCTGCACAAAAAAATTTGACATAATTTCCTTAAGCAAAGTTCAACCTCTTGAAACAGTCTCAAGGAGCGGCACTGGCACATTTTCACAAAATCTGAAATTTCCAATTTGCTCTCAACTGATAGTCTAAGCCATTGAAGAACAGAGATATATTTTAGACTTACACAATAAACATACCCAAAAACAGATAGGGACATTGATATGAGGATAAAAGACAGGCAGGTAATTGTAGGCCAACTTTTAAGTTTTCCATGACTTTAATCAACAAATGGTATATTACATGATATTGTACTGATATTAAACCAACAAAGGTTATAGACCGACCAAAAAGTGTGCATAGCGTGGGAAATGTGCATACGGCGTGTGTGTTCTTGTGTTAAACGCCATTTTCGTTGTCTGCTGAATTTTAACGTCGCCGCAACGTTAAATTATAAAATCGTTCTGTTTACCCATAAGAAGCTGATTTGCGTCTAATCATTTCGGGTGAGGTGAGGGCTTTTGTATATAAAGCCGTACCAGCAAAAAATCGATTTTGAAAAATTTGAGGGCGCCTATTTTCAAAGGTGCCAGTGGCTCTTTTAAGGGTCGCCTTGTGGAAATAAAAACTGTTCCTCAACCAAAAACATCTCTTGGTATTGACCTGATGAGAATATCCAACATGGAGCTGGATCATCACTGGGCTGAATGGCGATGCTTACAATAGATTGAGAACCAGAAGTGCCGAACTAAGGTTGTGGCAAAGCACACAGCAATGGACACATCCTTGGTCTGCCATGCTGGAGCAACAATGCACAAAACCAAAGACCTTGCGGTCATTCAGTGAAGCAGCCAGACGGTGTCCCACTCTGGACTGGATCAACATTGAGAACCTCAGTGTTTGGACACGATAAGAAGAAGAATACTTAGTAAAATAATATTTACTAATTAAGCGCTTTGATCATTTGGTTAATGGTAGGGTAGTAAAAACAAACGAATATGCAAAATTTCTCCAAAAGTCTAAAATGTCGAATACGTCGCTATGTGACAGCGGCCAATGATTCTATGAGTTCTACCTTATTTGGTCAATTTCAACCCCCGTTGGCCTATTCTGCGGGTCAATAGAAACCCAGATTCCAACAGTCAAATTCTTCTTGAATCTTCAGCTCTAGAGTGGAGAAAGGGAGAAGTTTCTCAACTCCATGAGTTTTAAATAGGCGAAAATATCGCTTGATATTAAAAACATACAAAAATCAAGATTTTCCGTCGAGAATTAGTTTATACGTTTTTAAAACTAATGGCGAAGTCCAAATGGATTTATTGGCCGCAAACGATAGGGAATACACAATTAAAGAGTGCGTCCTCTATTCAACAGTCATTGAATTTGTTGGGCGGGCTTTGTTGGACTTGATTGAGTATTCACAGCATGAGGAGGTATGTGCTCTAGTTTTACGAATACCCTCCCATCGGTTTAACAAGACACAACCACCTTGATTGAAGGATACTATATGAGATTTAAAGAAAACGATGGTTGTGGTTGATATATTTGGTGGCAGGAGTGATTTTAGGCCGAAAATACATTTCGGGCTGCAAATTAAGCGAAGTTGTTTTAATTTTTTGAAATATTACATCTTATTTTATGGTTCCTTTTTGTTATTGATATAGGTTTGTATAGGATTTTATACATTGCATAAAGGGTTTCAGTAATAATCGTTGTGGTGACATGTGATTAAAAAGGATTGTTTTTTTTCAGGAAAAAGTGATGGGGGCTAAAATTCAGACCCTTTATAATTGTTAAACTAGAAATCTATAATATGCCAGAGATTGATAGTATTGTCATGATTAAAATGTTTTGCTAAGAAATAATCAATCTGATTTTCTTAACTTTTTAGGCAAAAAGTGATTTTTGAACCAAAAAAACCACATGCCACCAGAGTTTTTTTACCACAACAATAATTTTTTTTTTAAATGATTTATTACTATCTTTCGAATAGAAATGGTTGCGTTTTGTTGTACCGAGGGGAGGGGTTGTCGACAATTTTGCAGTCCAAACTGCTCCACTATACATATAGTGTATTTCCGCAATGCATGTTTTCCAATACAATTTTTGCATTGGTTGTCACATGAGTTTATACTTTTATCACATACTGACGTATTTGCAAAATATGCATTTCGAGAAAAACGACTTTGAAGATTTTGCAATTATAATTTGCTCCATACTGTTAATTAAAACATATATTTAAATTAAAACATAAGGGAAAATCGCCAAAATAAGTTAAATTTCAAATATATTTAATTAATCAAAAAATGGTGTAAAATAAAATACGTCAGTATGTGAAAACGACAAAATGGCAATCTCAACGCGTAAATAACAAATACGTCGTGAAAATACGTCGTTATGTGACGCGTTTGAATAGCAATAGAATAGCAGTTCTACCGGGAACTGAAATATACGTATAACACAATTTTAAAATACATCACAATGAGTTAATTAGTATTTTACTAATTGAGTAACTTTGAGGTTTGCTTTGAGTATAACTTTAACATCAAGCAAATTCATATCTGGTAAATTTAACAGAGTGGTGGATATTGTTAGCCATGATGATAAAATCATCAAGCTGATTCATGGTACGAGTCCAAATTAAAAAGATATCGTCTATAAGCTTCTATATAATTCTAAATCCTACCCATAAAAATAATGGCACAGGGAGGGGTATACTTTGCCCCAATTGCAGTCACATAAACTTGGGTGTATAAATTATTGTTAATTGTAAATACATTTAAATTCAAAATAATTTCTAACATTTTAATGTTGACCCTCGTTGCTTGGAGCCCAGAAGGATGTCAAAAACTTGTCAATACAGTGAACAACTTCCTCAAGTGGACACGGACCACGAAAGCCAAAGCAAATGCAAGTCTCGTGCAAGGAAGAGGTTTGTCCGCCAACGCAGAGACATGGTAAGCACAATGCTGACAACAAATGCAAGGTCCAATGGAGTGGCATGAAGCTATGGATATACATAATGCTATTGTTCATGGCGAGTTCACATTATAACTTCCCATATTCCTACATCGAAGGCCTGGTAGCTTTACTTGCACCAATACCGGAAGCAATGGGGCAGTATAAGAGATGGCATCGCCACCCAGTGCTCTTGTACAGGAGCAGGAAACACATTGGCTGTAACTGAAAAGCTAACCACTTCAGTCATTTCAGTGTCAAATGTATGCAAGACTAAACAGGCACTCTAAAGATGGAAATACACAGATCACAACAGAAATTGCATGAAAGTTATCATGAAAGCTAAAAAGATGGAATGGTGTTGTTGTAAAAGAAATTAGTAACAGAAAGGAAAGCATTTCATTCTGAAGAAATGGCTAGAGGTCAGACGGACAGAGCGGTGTGGCAGGAGATAATCGTCCTCCGGCCTCACAGTCCGCTAACAATGGTGAACAATAGGGCAATCGATTCAGTGGCTCTTGCACGCAACATTAGTTCACGCTTCTATTCGTGTCGTCTATGGTTCCCGGACTATGAATCCTGCCGGACGACTTCTTCTTCTTTCGTATGAGGAGGCAGCAGCATCATATGTTGTAAACGGTGGAGCCAGCTCACTGTTGATGGTTGGGGTTTTTGAGAAGTCATATGTCCACGGTGGGCGAAAGGTAAGGCACTCATGAGAATGTGATCCGCACAGTCTGTGATGGAGAACTACATTGGCAGGCTGGCGTGGCCGCAGCCCCCATCGGTTTGCATACTTGCTGTTGAAGCGACCGCTCCTAGTGCGAATACGTTAGGTGACCCTTTCTTGCGTTTGAGATTGCTCTCACCAGGTTGGTAGTTCTGTCATAGGTGTAATATTGAGTTGATCTGGTCTTGAAGTATCTAGCCAGGCAGTATTTCGCATGTCTGTAAGATGTGAATGGGGAGCTGGAGAAATTAGCAGGTTTGTCGACTGAAAGGTCGATGAGAGCACAGTATCTGTCGTCGAGTGGTGTGATTCTTTGACGTGTTATGCAGCAGGGCGTGTTGTCCAGCAGAGCCTATTCACCAGTTTGGGCGGGTGGGGTTCTATCCGAAGAACTGAGGGTGCAATGCCTGCAAGCCCTGGTAATAGAAAATCAGATGGAGTAGAGTTAGGACGAGGCAACCAGTAATGTTCTCAAGTCTCGTTGTGAGTACTGTGTCAGCTTCTTTGTGTGAGAGCTGTCTGCACCATATGGGGCGCATACTCAGCAGCGCTTTAGACCAGAGCCAAGGCTGATGGTGGGTAGAGTCGTTGGGCTGGAAGTCCACTAGGATCCAGCAAGTTTGCACAGGAGGTTATTCCCAAAGATACCTTGGGATACTGGACTCGAGGTGTGCCGTAAGTAAGCTGCCGGTCAAGCTTCACTCCCAGATAGGGGGTGTTGCGAATTGTATGCAGAGGCGGATCCATTGAGGTGATTTGAAGCTGGCGATGAGCCTCTTTGGTGTGAATGGTGGAAGGCAGTAGCGGTGGTTCTTGGCTTCGTTCAGCTTCAGTCTCCAGGTCTTGAGATATGCTGCAGCAAGTAGGGCCATGTCTGCAGTACGAAGGTTACTTTCTAATTTGTCCAGCTTGCTATCCGAGTGGAAATGGCAAGATCGTCGGCGTAGCCATTATTGTCTAGATGTGTTTGAGGACATCGGTGATCTAACAAGTTGACAGAGACGCTACTCTGCTCATCTCTGGTCTTGAGAATAAAGCTACAGCTTGCAAGCATGTTACATGTGATTGGACAAGGTGACGATCCGGGAGGTACTGAGAGGCTGGAGTGTCAGGCAATGGGTCCACAAGGTGTAGTTATGCTGCAGTTAAGGTCACCTTACGACGCTTGTCAAAGCTTTCCTCAAATCCTTTGTGAGTGTACAATCTGATGGGACGTGCTCGGCCACGGCGAAATCCTGCTTGTCGTAGGCAGCTGGGGTTCGGACGACGGGCTCACCGGGGCAGGCTCTCATCTCAGAGTTGGAGGAGACACACAGTTAGGGATATTGGGCGAGTAGTTCTTAGGGTGCGGGACTATAATTACTTTCACACCGTGTAGAGTAATTTTATTGTCCGGCGTATCATAGTCCGGAACAATGGTGAACAAGGGCAATCGATTCAGTGGACTCTTCAGGTAACCTTGTTTACGCTTTATTCCGTTATCGTCTATGGAGCCCCGGATGTGGCTCCCGCCCGGACTAATTGCTTCACACCGGTCTTGATTACAAAAAGAACCAAAAGCTGATCAAAGACATGAGTCGTCGAGAACAAAGAAAATGCCTCAGCGGACAAGTAAAAGATGTAGATGAGGAAGTCATGTTGGTCTACCTTTACGATTGTGCGAAACAAGGGTAGTGGTTCAATTGGGAGTCTGTCATGCAGGTCAACACCTTCTGCAAGAAACTTTCATGACTTTTGTATGTCTGGACGCCAGAGCTGCTGTCTTTCTACATCAACGCAATTCATGATCAACTTCCCTCCCCTGTCAATCTGAAGATGTGGGGCAAAACCAATCTAGGACTCTGCCAATTATGTCATCATCGTCATTGCACACTGTTCCACATTCGCCATGGTTGTAGCTACTCATTATAAAGCGGAACAACTAGAACCATGACAAAATGCTGAAAGCAATCTCCACAGGTCTGGCACCTTACGTCGTAGAGACAAACCAGAAAAAAAATCATCACACGTGAGAATCTGAACTCCATTTCTACAATAGCCTTTCGCACAGCTGATGGTACAACTTATCGAAATTCGGTCTTACCAATGCCTAAAACAGAGCCAACCAACATTCTGAAGAAGGCCAATGACTGGGTATTTCTAATGGATGAGGAACACAAACAAAATAGTATTCCTCCAGAAATCACCGAGAGAGCTAAGAAACCAGATATCACCATCTTTTCTACCAAAACAAAGACGGTGATCATCATAGAGTTGAGGTTCCCTATGGATGAGAACCTATCCAATGCATAATGCTAAAAAGAAGTACAAAGAGCAAGATCTAGTGGCTGACTGTGAAAACAGAGGATGGCGCACATAGAGGTAGGAAGCAGAGGTTTCTGCAGTACATCAGTCAACAAATGCCTGGCATCCTCGGGCATTCCTAAAGGAAAGCGGAAGGCTATAACTGATACAGCAGCTAAATTGCACTCAGAGCGAGCTATGTCATCTGGGTCAGCAGAAGCTAAAAGGCATTCAGACAGATGGAGCTACAAGCAACTCCAGCAATATGCTCTGAGGGAAGTGGAATGATTGAGGGCTCTCAAAACCAGGTTTAACCCGCCAAAGTCTGGTCCAAAGCCCAGAGACATCAGAACACACTTCTTTTTCTTCTTGCATATGAGGTAGCAGCTAAATGTGATGAATTTGGTGGAGCCAGCTCACTGTTGATTGGTTGGGATTTGAGAAGTCTATATCCACCAGTGGACGTAAAGGTATGGCACTCATTGAGAATGTGATCCGCAGTCTGTGATGGAGAGCCACTTTGGCAGGCTGGAGATGGTCGCAGCCCCCATCGGTGCATATTGCTGTTGAAACGACCGACTCCTTTGCGAATCCTGTTTAAGGTGCTCCATTAATTCCTTACGTGGAAGATTGGAGTGTGGGACGGAGGCAGCCAGTAATGGTTTTCATGGTCTCGTTGAGTACTGTGCTGTCCAGCTTTTTTGTGTGAGAGTTATTGCAGCATGCTGGGGCGGCATATTCAGCAGCGCTGTGGACCAAAGCCAGGGTGGTGGTGCGTAGAGTGGATGGACTTGCACCCCATGGCGATCCAGCAAGGCGGCACAGGAGGTTATTCCTCGAAGAATGATACCTTTGCACATACTGACTCGAGATGCTGCCGATAAGTAAGCTGCCGATCAAGCTTCACTCCCAGATAATTAAGTTGATATAGGATTGTATGGCAGAGGCGCTCCATTGAGGTTGATTTGAAGCTGGCGATGAGCCAGCTTTGGTGTTAAGATGAAAAGGCAGTAGTGGTGGTCTTGGCTTCACTCAGCTTCAGTCTCCAGGTCTTGAGATATGCTGCAAGTAGGGCCATTTCTGCAGTAAGTGTATTTTTACTTCAGACCAGCTTCTGTCCGAGTGAAGAAGAGCAAGATCGCCAGCGTAGCCATATTGTCTTAATGTTGTTTGAGGCAAATCGCTGATATACAGGTTGAACAGCATGAGAGCCAATACTGATCCTTGTGGGACTCCGTTCCTCAGACGACGCAGTCTTTCGGACGGATCTCCCATCACTGATCTTACGATTTGAAAGCATGAACACACTAATCTAGACAAAGAGATACTACATAAGGTGAATTTTTCCCTACTAAGTCACTTTCACAGAGAGAGATATACCAGGAGTGCTTATCTTAAAACGGATAAAAGTAGGCTCCGAAGGTGACAGCGCTGGTGTTCTACCAATGAACTATTCCTCCTGGGAGGAGGTTATTCGTGCGCGACTATAAAGCTCTAATACAAGATTGAATACCCTCTTTATGTGGGAAGGACGTATACAGTTCTTGAACATCGAGAGTAACCAAGAGATTGTTTATAGACAGTAGGTTTTCTACATTATTTAGTTTGTTGATGAGGTCCGTAGTGTTCTCAATATAGGAGGGAAGTGATTGAGCATGTTGCTGGTGATGATAGTCCACGAAAACTGACAAATTCTCAGTAGGCGAAAAGTTCAAATGAAGGTCGTGCTTCTATGAGATTTTGGCCCGAAATTATGCTCCAGGACCATACGGTCCAGGACCATAAATAATTCTTAGTCAAATTTGAATGCACATGCTCCATATGGCAAATATGTTCCTGGAGCAGTATTTGGCTTAGAATATTTCTCCACTGCTCCAGGAGCATATTTGTCATATGCTCCTGGACCATTTGTGCATTCAAATATGCTCCAGGAGCATATTCAGCAAATTCAAATATGGTCCTGCAGTATATTTGACGTAAAAATATTGGTCCAGATACTTTATGCTCGTAATGTTGCTCACATATGCCTTTAAATTATTAGGCGTATATCGTGATCCTAGCACCTTCTATGGTTTATTAGATCGATTATTCCCAAAATTTCAATTGATAGTGCATATTGCGTTTTGATGTATACGAGCAATACTTGTATCACAGTGCCGGGCCCCAGAGACCACTGTGACTGTGTTGTAATTTGTCTGTTTACGGAGTCATGCTTGACACACGCCAGTACTATACTATAGGCCAATGGCTCAGATAAGGGCAATTCCTAGTCTGTGTGACAGACCTTGTAACTGTTTACTCTATGGAAAGATAAACTACCGGGTACTCTCAGCTAAAGGGACCAACTTGGTCGGTTCTGCGAACCTCTCTGAGAGTTTCACCCCCATCCCACGAATTCTATAAAACAGAGTGTTTGACAAAGACTAGGCAATTGCCCGGTAACGGAAGGACATTCTGACTCTGTTTTGGACAATTCAAACCAATGCCAAATGAGAGGATTTTATTACAATGTCAAATATATATACTACTATTCATACTTGTCCTGACGTGACGTACGCTCATACACAAGATGTAATGGTTAATAAAACACTTTCTAAGTCAAATATTTTTATATCATGCAAGTGTGCCCCAGGGCTCAATTTTTGGCCCGCTCCTAATTATATCATTTACTTAAGTGTGGCAGATAAATTAAAATATGCAACTATGGACGTGTACGCAGATGAGACTTTAATTTATGTATTAGATAAATATGTTAATGTAATTGAATATTCATCATTCTGATTGGCCTCCACCGCAACACGTTGTGAAATTTCGACAACGCGTTGTGAAATTTCCACGTTCTGACTTTCTCGCAAAGCGTTGCGGCAATACGTTATGGCCTGCCAGATATGACTCCTCCTACCTCCTATCCCACCGCTTGCCCACCCACCCAATTTTAACGTTGGACAGGCTCCTGCGGGATCAACTATAACCAAAGGCATGCAGGCAAATGCAAATAAACAGACTGAGGCGGTGAATGAGTACTACTCTAAACAGCCAAAAGAGTTGGTCACCGTACGCAAATAGGCAAACACGCAAACAGACAGACCTATTTGAGACAAAGCGTTGTTATATATTTGATATTAATTTCACCAAGTTAGACACGTACATTTGGGCCTACGTCGCTAAGCCTGTGCGTATATTGAAAATAAAATATATTAATTGTAGTTAATTGTAAGCTAAGCTGCGCAATGGTGGTGGTATAGTTCTCAGCTTATTTGCTTGCGATGATCAATGAACCTAAAACCTGTTAATGCATGCGTGAAGTTCACTTCTATAGATCTTCTGTTAATAGATCATAGGTGGGACAGGCAGAGGACCCAAACACACGCATATCTTTAACGTGTTAACGTGTTGTCTGGATTCCTTCGTCACGGATCGGTTTAGCGTATAATTATCACAAATACATATCATGTCGGAAATGATGGATCCTGTTTGACGAGGAAGCACAAATTGCAGAGTTTTCTTCAGTAGCTCATTGTCAAGAGATTGTAGCTATACCATGCATTTCCTACTGATGAAGTTTGTGTTGCTGTTGGCGCTATCAATTCTGCAAAGAGTTCACAGTGGCAGTCTTTCTCAACTCGGAGGCGGAATGGGTATGTGCAAAACATTTTTTTCTCCTGGATTCAGTTTGTGTATTTATTTTTTTACTATGAAAGTGAGTCAATAAATTAGAGAATTATCGTAGGAGATGCTCGCTGCTTCATTACAACAATAACATATTGGGGGAAGAAAGCGCTCCTTTGTTTTAAAGCAGCGCCCGTAGCAAACTAATTAATGTGGGCGTCGACATGTTTTGCGGCCAGTATGGCCCTTGGTTAAGCCTTTGGGCTTGTCAAGACTAGTCTAGCAGATTATATGGGTTCCCATGCACCCCCCTTAAAACTAAATTCTAACATGATTTTTAGAATCTCTACGACATCTACTTAAAGAATTTTGATGTTACCAAAATCAAATATTGTCCCACGGGGTCCGTTTGGCGGCCATCTTGAATTAAGAGGGATTAATCGCACAAAGTGGTTCAATTTAGTTGAAAAGTATCTCAAATGATTTGTCTCATCATAAGGAATCAGAAAATATAAAGTTTGACATATCTGTGATGTTCAGTTACAGAGATATGGCTGAAAATGTGATAAAGGTCATTGAACTTTTGATTGGTCATTGTACAGGGGGCCAAATTTTCAAAATGCTTCAATCTTGACAAAATTGGTGTCAAATTGTTGGTATGAGCATGAGCAATCTGGAAATTTACAGTTTCCATGATTTCAGATCTTCCATTTTGGTTCATCGGTTAGGAAAGAGAGGATTAGTCCCTAATTCCCATACAAAACAATACAAATTTGATAAAAGGTAACTTTACCCCTAATTTTACCACCTAACTAAACATCCTAGATAGTGCAAACTATACTTTCCTGGATTGCTCATGCTCATAGCTACAATTTGATACCAAATTTGCCAAGATCCATGCATTTATCTTAAACTGAAGCATTAAACTGGCAACTACGCGAACTGAAGCCGGTCATTTTGCCAGTTAGCTAACCGTAATATTAAATTAGGAATACATTAATTTCACCTGTGGTATTTCACCTGTTTACACCAGCCGAGCTTCAGCTGTTGAATGTATTACTAGAACAGTTTGAGCTCCTCATGCACTGACAAGATGCCAAAAAAGCTTAAGTTCACTAAGGCAAATGCTGCAGCCCTTGTCTTTAAACTTAAACATGAACGCCGGTAATATAAATGGAAAGTGGCCAAAAATATTATACCAACAACGAACGCGAAGTTTTTCTGAGCCAATATCGATCCCTTCAGTGTGTTTAGGTCACACATGACTTGTCATGTTAAATGATTGACTTTGTGCATGCCGGCATGTTATTCTTAAATTACTTATGAATTCAACTGTCTGATCTTGTGGAAATGAAGCGGGGAGATAGCAGAATAGGGCGCTTTTAACTTTTGACTTTGTTGTTAAGTGTATAAGTCAGTTGGGAGGTTATCCTAGCACCGGGTCCGAGAACAAGTATTGGGACCAGGTCATTCGACATGAGCTTGCACAAATACAATCAAGGACAACAGGCCAAACGACCTTTGCTATGGCCACTTCCTCGCACTGATCTGCAGTGAAGTATGGAGATGGTGATGATGAAACCCATTGACTCGTCGTTGTCAATAGTCCTATGGGACAAATTCAGTTTTTGGGTTTTTATCCAAAGCAATGAAACTATTAATTTCATGTCGATCTATATCTGTCAACAAAATTCCATGCCAACTTGGAAAAATTAACGTGAGCGAAGAGCTGGGCCCCGGCCATTATGGTAACTGGGTGGTTTTTAGTGTATCTGTGATCTTCTATTAGGGCCACCATGGCAAAAAATATTCCGACATATGAAAGAGACCCTTTACTGAAATCACTTCCACAAAATTTGAAAACAATTGGGTGTTACATTCTTACCGTAAAAAACGTAAGAACAGCAAGAGGTGGGGGCAGTCGGTGGCAATTCCTGGCACGGAAAAGAAAATCAATTGTGTTGAATCCCTGCCAGAATGTAAGAATTTACAGTGTATCTAGCATGTTTTGTGCACAATTCAAAAGCATTAGACGGTTTGTGGGGGTGAAAGCGATATAGTCCGGCGGAGCACAGTCCGGGGCTCCATAGACGAATAACGAATAAAGCGTTGAAACTAATGTTGAGTAGAGTCAACTGAATCGCTGTAGGCGAGCGGTCAAGCTTCAAAAAGTATGCTTGATTTTTCGAGGAACACCTCTCCCTCGGTACAACCAAAGACAAAACCACTTCTATACAAGGCCAATTATATAGGATTAATGAAATGATGGTTGTGTCAAAAAAATTGGTGGCAGGGGTGTTTTTTGGCCAAAAACCTATTTTGGGGCTTAAAAATAAAGGAAAACATGATTTTTTAATTTAAATCCAAAAGCACAAAATTCTGATAACATAAGTAACTTTTTGTTTTGAGATCCACATTTTAAACATTGCATAAAAAGGCAGATGATATTTTTGCTGCACAAAATGCAGTAGAAGGATTATTTTGGGGTAGAAGGTAAATATGGCTAAAAATAACAAAATAGTTAATTTTTCCTTAAAAAATGGACAAACACACAAGTGATGTAGTAAACATCATGATTTATAGGATAGATTATGTATATGTGTGAAGTGTCCCTACAGCTATATTGTAATTACTAACAATTGGCTAGAAGGTGTTTTTTGCCATAAAACGCCATTTTGGTGAACAATTGAGAAACTGATAATACATTCAAAAAATATTTCGGGCCAAATAAACGGAAGATTAAACATTAATTGTAATTTTTTTGGTTAGACTGTTGTAATGTGATTCACAAAAGAAGTCTTGCTCAACAAAAATGGTGAAATGGAAATTGTAAGAGTCCACTTTTTGGCATAAAATAGCAACATAATGAAAAAAAAAAGCATTGGTGGCAAAACGGTATATTTGATATACAATGAGTACTTTTTTCTGCACAGACTGACAAACTTTACATTCAGGCTTGCACTTAGTACATCCTGCAAATTTGTGAAAGTTCCCTAATTAGTACCCAGGGGCCTGTTCCCCAAAATGCAAATTTTAGTAAGTCAAATAATGAAAAATGTGTTTAAAAGGCTCGAAAAATCAAAATGCGCACTGGAAAACTAACTTGTTATGTTTTGGCCGGACCGCTTTTGTGTCTGTTTTTTTAAGGTTTTCAACAGATTGTACGTTTTCTTGGTTTTGAAACTGGTCAAGAAAAATAAGGTGTCCAAGAGTGCAATAAAAAATGAATTTCTGTGACGCATAGCTTTTCGACTAAAAAATCTTTCGCAAAGCTCTTAAGGTCTTGGCCTGTTGGAAGCTGAGACACACCGGTTCATTTTTTTCATAAGAGAAAGTTTTCAGGACTTTCCTGTTATATCGGGAGGGTTATATCAGGAGTGTATGAGCTTATCATAGGGCAGGTTTTAAACTGGATTTCAGAAAAAGAAAATGCCCATTATCGGACAGAACCACCAATGCCATAAATCTACAATAATTCCAATATCATTTTTTAATTTAGAATGAAGATCATCATAAAGGGCCATTAAGATTTAAATGAAATTCATCTTCGACCTCATAAAAGAGCAGCTGTACATACTCTAAAAATTTTAGATTAAAATCTATTAGATTTATATTTCAGTCTATTGTTATACAAATTTTAATCTAATTTAATTTGGTCCTTAATAGCAATCCAATTAGATTAATTTTTAATTAAGAAGTTAGAGAGTAACCTTGCTCTGGAGGAATCTTTTTTATGAAAAGGACACCCCTTTTTCTCAGTATCATTAGTGAAGGGACATCTTTAACTTAGTAATAAAGGTGATTTGCAAGCATGCCCGAACATGAAGGTGAGGTTTAATTATCCAACAAAAATCACTGAAAAGACAATATGACAAGACAAATACGAAAATATGAAAAGCAAAACCCTAAAAGAGCTCTCAAAAAAGGCGGAAGGAGAAAACCCCAGATTTTGCGAAACGGAGCGTGAGCGAGGAAAATAGTAGGGTTTTTTTTGCCCCGAAAATAATATTGTTTTGTTTCTTGCCCACAAAAGGTTTCAAATTTCGGTAAAAAAAAAAAAAGTCCACTTTTGCCATTATTTGCAAAAAGCTACAACAACTTTGTACAAATCGCACAAGATTTTTTTAAGATAACGTTAAAAATCACACCAAAAGTGTATTTGAAATCTTATGACCAAAAGTACAGTACGGCAAGAAATAAACATAACAAAATGACAGGTAGCTATAACACCTTTCTATTCACAGATTTTAATTCAAGTTGTACAATTTTATATTCCGGACAGTGCCGTGGTTATTGCCATTATAGTAATGTAGGTTTGAGTTGTAACCTTCTTTTTATCCAAAGTGGATGTATAGTTCTGGGGTGTTAATATGGTAATTGGTAAAAGTGGGGAAAATGCCAAAAATTGCACCAAATTCTTAAGTACTTTGCCATTTATTTGAAAAGATACAACAGTTATGTAAAATGCCACACGCCTTTCTTAAGATAACGTAAAAATCACCCAGTATTCCATAATTTAAAATCACACAAGATTCTGCTAAATCACAAAAATTCATCTAAATTGTAAACCTCACCATGATGTTTCCTAAAATTGCCCGAATTAGTTGAATCGCACAAGATTCGGTTATTTAAACACAAGTCTGGAAATGCACACAATTCTGTTTAAATTGCACAGAGTTCCATAAAAATCGCAACAATTAATCCAAGAGCCATTAAGGATTGTAAAATTGCACAGGAGTCTTAAAAATCAAATATAGGCTGATTGAGGTCTTGAGAAATGATATAAAAACAATCTGGAGGAATTGGGAGAAAGAATTGAATGAATTTCACAAGCTCACTCAAAAGCGCATAAAAGTTCAAGCAAGAATTAAGGGTGTTTTGATGAAATACAGGTATCTTTAGATTTTCATAGACTGATTGCGACTTACCCGCTTTTCCCCAGTGACATGGGGCTTTTTTTAGCTGTTGAGGTATGAATATATGACATAGTCTCTAAAATCTACTAGATAGGACATGTTACACAGATCTCAAAAATCATTATTTATGCCCAGAAATGCATGTTTTTGTACTAAATTGCCCAATTGAATGTTAACATCATATCTAAACTGAATGCCAATGGTAGTTCAAGTGATTTTCAGCTATATTTAGAGAATAAAGACAGCGATT
Organism: Ophioderma brevispina; assembly: GCA_023653785.1. Taxonomy (NCBI): domain Eukaryota; kingdom Metazoa; phylum Echinodermata; class Ophiuroidea; order Amphilepidida; family Ophiodermatidae; genus Ophioderma; species Ophioderma brevispina. The sequence goes on along the minus strand of JAMKCH010056822.1, from coordinate 34,105 downwards.
TTTTTAAATGTGTAGCTAAAGTTTACAGTATTGGGTTTTAGAAACCTATTTGAGAGAACAGAAACGTATTTATTTTAAACTCAATTATCACAATAAACACATGATCTGCGGAGGTGCGTTAGAGAAATAGATAATGCTTATATAAACAAGGCATTTTGGCTTAAACGATTAAAGTATCCACCCGAAATTGATTTTTGTGTGTATTTAAAATATTTGAAATATTTGCAGGATAGCTTAGGAAAGTGAAGAATAAGTAGGTAGAATATTCTAAGCGAAAATTTGATAGAAATAGAAAAGGAAGAAAACAAACAGTGTTCAAAGATATGGAATCTCCAGCCATTTACGGGTTGTAGTAAGTGTCTTGTTCCTTATTAGGTTGCTTTTGGTCCTATAACTATGGGGTATATCGAACTAACTTGCTACGAACATGCTAAAATCTGATTTTTGACGATTTTTTTTTCGTTTTAGTTTTGAGCAAATCATAGTGCTCTAGGTTAGCCTTGTTCCCCCCCAAATTAGTTGGGCCCTTTCACGGCCAGTTCTCAAAGTGCTGAATGCCTTTGACATCCTCATGGTACCCTACGTAAGACCGCTTGTCTCACTACAGAGAAGATATTGGATCATGTCTTCTCTGTCTCAATGTACAAGCAACCAAGTATCCAAAAAGTGTGTTGACTAAATGTTAAAACTGGGTATTTTTTTTTTAAATACTGAGAACTCCTATAAGAGTTACAGTACTGATAACAAAATAGGGTAAAAAATTGGAAATTTTGAATTAATTTGCCATTTTTAAACAAAATTACATTTTTTAAATCAAATACCTCTGCTTTTATCTTTTCTGACTGCTTTTGTAAAACATGAAATCAAAATTACAGAGAGAAGTCCATTACCAAATCCAATTTTAGTGCTTTAGATTAGTGTGTAATTTCTCCCCAGTTTTTTAAATTTTTAACCAAAACAGGGTTTCTTTGGAACTTTTGGACTAGACATAACACACCTAAAGTTTTTACAGGTTCTCCCGACAATATGAAATATATGTCTATAAAAAACATGATGCTATACGTAAAAATATGGTGTCTTTGTCTATTTTCTTAGAGAAAATCCTTAATGTATTTGTCCTGAATTTTTAGCCAAAAAAAAAAGGACCTTCCCCCCAAAAAAACCCCCCATTAAGAACTTTTTAACCAAAAAGTAGCATCTTGACTATTCTGCATTATTAAAATAAAGATTCTATGATTAACAAATACACGACATCAGATCCTAGTTTTTTTGGCTTTATTAAAATATAAAAATCGTGATTTTCTAGATTTTGAGCCCCAAAATAGAGTTTTTTGGCCAAAACAAAACACCACTGCCAACAAATTTTTTTACCAAAACCATCATTTCGTAAATTATACATTATTATCATTCGAAAAAAGTGGTGTATTTGTTGTACCGAGGGGAAGGGGTTCACGACCAATTTGCAGTACTGACCCCTACTAATTGCCCTATTGTTCACCATTGTGCCCGGCTATGATTGTACGCCGGACGATAATTACTTCTACACCGGGGGATGAAGACATTTACTTCAGGACTGTATGTAAGATTATGACTCTGACAAGTGAAAGGGAATGATGACTTAGCTTGGGATTAGACACAATAGCAATGGGTCTGTAAGGATGACTTCAGGCTTTTCAAGTTTGATTAAATGCTGCAGTAATGTCAGCATCCTGGTTTGAGGAAAAATACTATTAGTTCCTTTTCCTTTTTTAAAAATATTAAAACACCCGAATTAGTTTTAAATTTGTGTTAGTGATTTCAGTAAGGAGTCTATTTTTTTGCCATTGTGGCCCCCTGTAGAAAATTAAAAGCAGCACGATACATGTTATAAAACACATTTTTTACGTGCTTTTGTTTGATCGATAGTGAAATACTTACATTTTGAAAGCCTCTCAAGTGACACATTTAGTTTCAATTTTAAACATGAACCTCGATTGTGTTCTAAAACGGCCAAAGACCATCAGTTTGTAAACCAATAATATATTTGGTATAAGGTATTCCTTATCTCGGAATAAATATAAAGGAATGCCCAATCTCAAAATAACGCTCTTTTTGGAATGAGATAAACTGAACCCCGAAATCACGGCCCTCTATCTGAAAATTATAACTGGTCCTCCAACCCATCTTCTCATGGTTTTCCAAAATATTAAAATTAGGTAAACAAAAGATGTTGGACAGACCAACGACCATAATTACATTCTGAATTACAAATGGAAACTTATAGTGATTAACATAGATTATCTCCAGATAAAGAAGCCTTATCTCGAGATAAACTGTGTTAGGACGTTATTTGGGGACCGGGATCAGGTTTGTTATCTCCAAGTTAACGGAGCGTATTTGGATATGAATGTATCCTATTCGGAATAAAGGACCAATCTCAGATAACGCTCTTTTGAACTGAGATAAGCTGAACCTAAATAATGGCCCTTATCTGAAATTATCAAGGCTTATTTGATGAGATAAGGCAACCTTATCCCGCGATAAGCGGGAGGATTAACTCAAGACAAGGCACCGTAGTTTTGCATTCAGTCACGGGTTATCTCGAGATAGGCTTCGTTATTCTAGATAAGGTCGTTATTTGGGGTTCAGCTTTATTAGTATCCAGCCCGTTATTAATTTGGGTTTTAAGCTTTCTTAACTTCAGATAAGGAAATTGTTAACTCCGATAAGGCGAATTATTTAGGTTCAGCTTTGTTTCTCCCGATTCATCTTCCTCAGTATACATATCAACAGACTTATGAGTTCCATGACTCCGCGGGGTGGTAGTAAGGCTTCTTATCAGGAGATTAAAGCCTTTGTTAAAATCCCGATAAGGGTCGTTATTTTTTTAGCGGCAAGATAGCTCAATCAGAGGAATGCTCTCGACTCCAGTGTGTGCTCATCCGTGCGTATGGGCGTGCGTTGGGCCCTGTGGGATTTCAGCTATCTTTAATTCCATGGACAAGAACTTAACCGCTTCGTTGTCCCGATTTACCCATTCGATACTTGGGAAGGAAGCGGGTTTCCGGTGCGATGGTTATTCTCGATGTTGTTTGATGATAAGGGAAGCTGATGATCCCTGATCTGCTGCATCCCTTGATGCTAAATGGTTTATGGTAGGTTGGGCCACAGTGTGATAAGCGGACCATTTGTGTGAAGCGCTTAGCGGCCAATAGCATAAGGCACTTATATAAATCTCTGCAGTTATTATTATTATTTGAGGTTCAGCCTGCTTTGTTATCTGGAGATAAGGGGCAGTTATTCCGCCGGTAGACGTCATTAATTCGAGATAAGGAACGTTCTGTGGGTTCAGGCCTGTTATGCCCATGACCACCGTCTGACCATACGGATCAAACTAAATAAACATGGTAAAGGTTGTGGACTCAAAATAACAAGTATGAAAAAGCATGCAGTCAACCAAATAAGGTGGAATTCATCCCGATAAGGCTTGATGAGGTAAAAATTGCAAAATCCTATATCGTCATAGGAGATTGAGGAATAACACCAGTAGCATGCAGCCGTGTGTGATTTTACTATACGCAGTCCGAATTAGTTTTTGAAATTTAAAGTACACATAAAGCAATTAATTATATAATCAATAAACAAAATTCAATATGAAAATTGAAACAAGAAGATGAGTTGTCCATAGATGAATGCCAATCCTAGACGTACTGATCATTGATTCTCAGCCCCGGTTCTCAGCTTTTAATTGTAACACTTGACTTTCCCAGCAAAATTAAAACCGCAATCAGTACGGAAACACCCGTATGACTTTCACTAAATATAATAGGAAATGAATACACTCACCTGTTTCAAATAACTTTTAATCGTTTTCTCGTGGCGATCTCTCTTCGCGCAATAAATCCCTATGGATTTGTTAGTCACTCTTACCAATTATAGTGAAATTTAAGCGTTTTGACCTGCCAAAATTGAAAATAGCTACTTAAAATTTCAAGCATTTTAAAGTTCTGTTACTCATCAGCTAGTGAAATTGAAATATTTCACGCCACTATTGTACGGGGTTGTAAGGAGTCAAAAATAAAAGTGTTGTAAGTTGCGTTATTTGTTCAGAGAAGGGTTGTCAGGAATGTTGATTAAAAATAATGTATAATTTGCCCTGTTATGGACATAGTTCAATAGATATAAGGGTATCCAGGGCCAATTTTTTAGAGTAGGTCCGATTTCGGTCGAAACTCGGTCTGGTCATGTTTTTGAACAAAGAGAAGGAAACTTGATTCCAATGTTGTGACACGTCAGTGTGTACTTTGTTCAAGACTAAGAGGTCAATTTATAGATTGTAGACTTAACACGTTTTTTCTAACAAAAGTACAATGGCAAGTAAAATTTAGCACGAAATGTATACTGAGGTTAGTACGTAATAAGGCCAACAATTTGACACCATTTCATGTTGTTTTGGTTCATTCTTACTTTCCAAGCCCCAAATGACCTTGATAGCCACTGAACCTATGTCCGATATCCCTAACGACCCCTGCCTTTGGTTAGTGTGAAATTGCTCTTAGATTCTACAAAAATACCGCTGCCTCACTTTTGCGGTGATTTTCAATTTTTTCTCTAGGGCCGTTAGGCAAACTTCATACATTCTTTTAAATCATTGGAACCTGCATGGCACACACGTTCAGTTAAATTTGATCACTTTGAAATTATAATACCTGTATTAAATGTTTCCTTCCGCTCGCTTATTTACATGTTCCACCCTTTTTACCAATGTTAACCTTTGATATGTTATCCTCGTGACATTTCTAAAACAATATCACAAAGTTTGTTTTTATTGCAATTAGTGTGGGTCCGGTTAAGCCTGATTTTCATTAATTTTAAAGTTTTGTGAGAAATAATTATGGTTTTACCCTATGAAAAAAGACTTGTTACTGCTAACCATTAACCCACACGCCCAAAACTGACCAAACACTGAGAACGAGGCTAAATCCCCAAATCGGCGAGGACGCATATCACATACCGGATGGGCACCGAAATCGCTGGCCGGCAAGCACAAACACCCCTCGTGCTTGCCATCCTGATCATGAGACTGGGGCACCAGAGGCCCCGGGTTCGGATTCCCACCCAAGATGTTCAACTTTCTTTACCGTCCATCCCTTCAACCCTCCCCTTCTCCCCGGTAGATGCAATTTCATGTTTGTTTAGGAAATGTATTGGCCTGAAAAGAAATCGACTGTGAGGTTTCATTTTGTATGGGTTGGTTTTTCTTTTTTTTTCCACTGAGTTTCGCCTGTTTCTTCTTTTCCTAACAACTGAGGTATAGTGGTCAAATAATAATAAAGTACTCTTCAAATTGTGACGATATAAGGACGATTTGAACTTGAGCGAAACTTAAAACGATTGCATTTTTGAATGCTATCTAAATGTAAATTAGAAAAGACAAAATTATCTTAGAATTCTCGTATATTTTGTTACATGGGCTCTAAAAATATATAAGCGGTCAAATAAGAACCGAGGTCAATAAAACATCTCAGTGTTCGTCACTCATCTCCGCAACCATAAAATAATATTTAACTATCCCCAAAATATGACGATCTCTCTATGTCCGTGTCCTCTAATCTACCACTCTGTGCAGTGATAAGTGCAAGGGGTGTCATAACATTTACGTGCCCGCGTACAGCGCCGTAGCTTCAAGTCAGCGCGAGCGACCAACAAATCTTGCCCTGACGTCAATGCACGGAGGCATGAGTAGAGACACGGACTATAACCAATCGAACTTGATCTGGCCCGGCCCAAGTTGCAACCACCCACCAAGTTTCGTGACGTACGACCCCCGACACGCCGAGAAAAGGGGCGGACAGACACCAGACGACAGACGACAGACAAACGTAGCCTATTATAATGTAGATGATGGGTTTCAATTCCTTTTACGTTTTATGCTTCTTACTAACAATACTTTCTCGTTAACATAATTGAAATGGGTTCATTTGGAGAATTTAGCTTTTGTTCTTTGGTGAAGTTTTGTACTTCCCCTGTGACTCTATGAGAGTCATTAAAATGTGAAAGAAACAAGCCGAAAGTTGTCAATATTTCCAGAGACTACTCTACTGTGTAAGTGAGGTTGTGGTGTCTCTGTCACTAGCTGGAGTTGACAGCATGACCAAACACTGTTTCCACATGATAACATCAGCTATCAACGCAAGAAAGTTGCGTTCGTGTCAATTAAAATTTTTGCAAGACCATGCAATTGAATAATCGTGACAGGCGTCGAAGGGGTATACTATCATTATTTTTACATATCCCTTTTACATTACTTAAAAATCTGTTATTTAACAATATTTTTAAAGTGTAATGAGTCACCTTTAGAGCAGGAGCAGAATAGCAGGTGCCTTTAAGGCGTTCGTTCATCCTCCCCACTACAAAGAAAAGGGTTAAAAAAAAAACGATTACTTATATAATAATATAACAAATTGAAAAGGTAAGGGAAATAATAGGTACAGTAAATGAAAGACCTGGGCTCTGTAACCCCATTAAGGCAAGGTTAAAACCAGTAGCGGTCTTGGCTATAAACGTATAGCATTTTTAGACAGAAAATGCCCCAATCAACACAATGACACATTTTGAACATTTTTTCACGCTAAATTACCGTAGCTCATACTTGCCCAAGAATTTTTTTTTCAAGTTCTTCGATAATTCACCATATCTGAACCCAATCTCTTTATACTAAATATAAGAAATCTCCTGAAAGCTAGATATTCCAATATTCCTCAACAAAATTCTGCCCACTATACAAAGAGCGGCATCACGAACGCACGGCAAGAACCGAGACCTTTATAGTAATCCCATCGGTCACCTATCGTACTTTTCCGAAGGTATTATCCTGAATGAGGGGATGTGCAGTGTGTGGCAAGTAAAAAGTCCACGCTATATGAACAGGCTTTTTCTATGCTCAATGAAACATTCAATTCTTAACTCCTCAAAATAGTTGCATTTGCTTCATGGTATTCAATGTAACAGGGAGTTGAATTATATTGAATTTTGAGTCAAAGAGGTTCTATATAGATAGAGAGGCACAACATACGTAATCTTTATAAATTCACCGTCTCGCATGTTTTGCCGACCACAAAGAAAAAGAGATACAAAACATAGAAGCAAATGGCTGCCTCCGCTTCTTCCACATACTGTGGGTTTGCCGCGATTTGAATAACACTAATCGGTTTAGTGATACAAATTACTTGTTGTGTAGGGTGGCCAGGGTCATAATAGTGTACGGAATTCATGTGTTCAGATCTTCTTTTTTTCATAATGCAATGCGGGCTGAGGTGAAAAGATGTATTCAATTGAGTCGGGTTTTGTATTAAATCAAGACGACTGATGTGTCATTTCATTCGTTGTGTGGCCAGGGTAGGACAAAAATTAACCACCCAATAGCACCCAACATCCACCAACTGATTTGGCGGAGGTATTGTTATCGAATTGACATATGTGTGGTATACAAGCACCCAAACTACTAATTATTCTGTGCAATATTCAAAATGTAGCGCCCAGCACGGACGACGATGGTTTTGAATGGGTTTCACCCCCTTGATGGGCCAATATTCTGCCTTCCTCTCCCAACTTATTTGACGCTGTCCAAAACTGTTACTCTGTGACACGATGGGTTGAATCTATATAACATGATTTCCGATCGCATACTATAATGCACCGTTTATAGTTTTAAAAATATTTACATCAACACATATAGAAGTCTTGTAGAAAAGGGCAATCCAAATAATTCTTTAAATAAGAAGAACTTTTTCAGCTTCGCAAATATTGTATTACAAGAATAAAAGTGGCATAGTCTGAAAGTTACATGGGCAATAGGGAATCTAACATGCACAAAGCTCACAACAAAGGCACAGCCAAACTTGGTTATCCTCACCCAACTGGAAAATTTATTTACAGTGTAATTAAGGAACATGGATCTATGTTGCCATTCCGTTTATGATTATTCCTTTTCATCTGAGGAACCATGCAGTGCAGAGGCGTGCCCAGAAACCGTCACGTCGGGGGCTGAGCAGGCTGAAATGTTCCCAAACTAGGCTGATTGTTTCACCAGTGGTAGCCGACTCGGGGGAGGGGTGGGGGAGAAGAGGTCAAGTTGCCCCCTCTGGCTCAAAAAGCGGGACGATATGGACCAAATATGCATATTCACCCCTCTTTTTCGTGAATTTCGACCAATCCTCATGCTAATTGGGCGCATTGAGGATTTAGCGCGCGCTACGCGTGTGAGTTCGTTAATCACCGAGACAACTTACGATATTTTGTTCCTCTGGAGGCCGACTTAGGAATTTTCCCCCCTCTTTTTTTTATGTTTTTTGGTTTTTTTACTGTTTTTATTTTTTCACGTTTCCCCTGAAAACCCGGGGGGGGGGCTTGAGCTCCAAAGCCACCTGCAGTGTAAAAATACCATCGTTGGCCTCAAATCTAAAACAGAAGGGACTATTGCAATCTAGTCTGCTAAAAAGGGGTGTCTCGAAAATCAGACCTCGAAACAACAACCTCAGACTCGAAACATCAGACCCGGAAGTAATTCACTTCCGGGTCCGTGTTTCAGTCTGATGTTTACTATACCCCCGGGGATCTGTCTAGAAACATCAGACCTAGAAACAACACATACCCGGAAGTAAATCTTGACTTCGAAGTCAAAAATGTTTCCGCCGAAGTCATCATTTCACTTCTGGGTCTGATTTTTTTGAATTCAAGTAGACCCTCACCGTGTCGTGACACGGAGGAGTTTGCCCTGGTGTTCTGCCGCTAAATTGAGGGGGCCGGCCAGTCGAAAGAGAAAGGGGCGATATGGTCCGGGGGTGCGGGAGGGTAGGGTGTGTCTCCCTTTACGGGCCAAAAAAAACCTTTGGAAACGTCGCTTACTAAGACACATTTTCCGCATGCAATGCAAATTTAGTAGAACAATTGGAATTACATGGTATGTTAAAACTTCATATCCATGGCCAATCGTTTTTACAAAACGGTGTGGGTGGGGGAGGTATTCGTTTGGAGTATTTAGCTTTCAAGACACGGTTTTTTTCTATAATAGTAGATATAGATAGAACCCGATTTAAAATTTGGGGGGATGTCTAGAAACATCTTTAGTTGCAATTAATCGGGGATTCTAGAAACCAATCAGACCTCGAAACTCAGACCCGCAGTGAATTTACTTCCGGGGTCCTGATGTTTTCGAGTCTGAGTCTGTGTTGTTTTGTGGTCTGATGTTTCGAGACCCCCTAAAAAAGCGGCACTTTAGAGAAGCCGAAAACTATTCTCCCTCCTCGCATCATTCGCTCATTGTTTGTTTCGAGACCAATATTTTTTCTTAATTTAACAAGTTCCTAATTTTTTTACGTAATTTTCTTGAAAACCGATTGAATGTGAATGTTAACATTCTACCGAAGTCTTCGTGTCAGTAATTTCATAAAAATTGCCTATTATCAGCTATATAGTATCGATTGGAATACCGAAATCAAGAAAGAGTGGATTACAGTAACTAGAAAAATGATTGAATTTAAATATGATGAGAGTGAGAATTTTGAATTGTCCGCGGCTTCTCAAAGCGAAACTTGATGTCGGTTAGAATGAGTTTTTACGGATTGTAGTGACAAAAGCACCAAATATGCATGAAGATTAAAGACATAAAATCCATTTCAATCTTTGCAAATTCTTGCACTTTTCACACATAGTCAGTACAATCATATGATGATTCATTTAGACTGAATTATCGGTGTGAAAGCAGATTTTTAGTCGCCGAAGAGCCACAGTCCGGCTCCATAGACGATACGAAATAAAGCGTGATGAAACATAATGTTGCGTGAAGGAGTCAAATGAAATCGAGTGTTATATTCTTTACCGTTGTAGACGGGCTATTGAGTACGCGGACTATAATTACTTTACAACGGAACTTAAAAAAGAGGTCATTAAAATTAAATATATTTAATTAATTAAGGAAATTTTGAAGTTTTTATCTGCAATACGAGAAAAATTTAATCCTAATATACTCCGGCGTTTTAACTGTCGGGCATCAAAGCATCCCCTCCAACGAAACCTACCCTCGACAAAATGATGACGTGACACGATTAAAAAACATAATAGGTAGAACCTATCCAATTCAAGATGGACGTATACTACGACAAAAGTTACCGATGCTTTTTGGTTAAACATTAGAATTGGCTGAATTATAAAAACGTATTAGATCCAAGTTATTATTATGTCGCGTTTATGCTGCAATTTGTTTTTATAGTTTTATGGTTCGACCATATATCTGTGGGTGTGACAGTGTCTCTCTCCCACCACACACTCTATCTTTCACCCGTTCATTCACTCTCGCTCTCTTCTTTTTTTCACGCTTCCTGATTCACCTTCTGAAGAAATCTTATAGGGTGTCTTACTCTTAAAGGTCCCAGGAAAATGCAAATAAAAATGATGTGGTTTGTGTCACGTCTACATGGAGGGACAAGAAAGCATTCAATATTGGGGTTGGTGATACTCATTAGTGAAACTATTGATTTTTCAGAGAGTAATAGAAACATTCCAGGTGGTGTGCTCTATTCAGACACTGACTGAAAGTCATAGTTTCACTAATGATGTCACTGGTAGTGTATTCTTTTTTCTGCCCTGTTATTGCCGAATGGAATGCCCCATAAAGATTTGGAGGAGCGTAGGGTTATATCTCATTTCCATGGGACCTTTTTAGTATCCATATAGGTGTTCTCTGGAAACCCCACAAGACTCCATATAAAGGACACTGAGGGAATTTTGTATGATCATTTCAAATTAAATATTACAATTGTTAATGGCTCGTAGATCTTAATCGCCACGGATTGAGTCCATGTTTGATGCGCTTGCACCTGTTAAATCGTTGGTAATGAAAAATATAAATTTTGATAAAATTCATTCAACTGCAACTTTGGTTCCAATATCAGTTTCGTCATGTGAGTGCACAAGGTTAAGCCTATTTGATGGGATTTCTGACAAATGCAATATTTCAAAACTTAAGACACTTTCGCCCTTACCCGTCGATTTGAGGTTAATTGAATCACTCATATATTCAAAATCGTATGGTTCCGAACATTTATAATTATTTATATGCTTATGGAATTTAATCAAACCGTGGTTTTCTAACGCCTGGGGATATAGACTTCTAGTTCTAGCAATAAATGATACGTCTATGAACGAGAAAGAAGCTATATCACACTATGTCCTTCGCTTTATTGACTCCATGGCAGTGGAAGCAGAACAACTGTAATCAATAGAGCAGTAGCAGAATATCATAAGGCCTTATTAAGGAATTCATTACCCCCCACGACAGAAAAGGTTTTTAAACCCGTTGGTAGTTTTTTTTTTTTATTTAAAACACCTTTGGTAGTTGTATGGACCCTCTATATCAAAGCTTGGTAGGTAGTTACTCTCAAAGGCGTGTTATCACTTTTCAATAGGGGACATTGAAGTTTACAAAGGGTCAAATTTTTAAAATGCCCCCAACCATTTTCAGGTATATAAAACCAGCTACAGGCAAAATTATGCTGAAAAGTGTTAGCTTTATAATATTAAAAGGACAAATATACCATAAGATATAGATATTTTAAAAACAGAATTCAAAAGATACAACTTTAAAAATTAAATAAATGCAAAACACATTTAGAATTAATACAGCATTAAAATACATAAAATTCAAAATTAGAGCCTATAGTCTATTAGTAACTCCATAGTTTGATATATGGGTTGAATAGATAATTATTTCATTTATGGCGACCCCCATCTTGGATTCTCAAAAGCCCAAGGGATGCCCAGTGGCACCCGGCAGGATTCTTATTAACACACCTTAATCTATAATTTTCAGCCAAAAAAATTGTGATATACTCAACTGTGACGGTCACATGAACGTTCTCTCTGAATGCAGCAACTTTATGTTTGTTCTTTATGGTTTTTGTTAGTAAAGGTCCCATGGCCCCGATCGCTAATAGCCTCGTCCCCAGAAGCCCCAAGATTTTACGGAAGTGGTCAACATTTGGTAATCAGAAGAAAGCTACTATTTTTCTCATTACCGGTAAAATATTAGGGCCAAAGAATGTTTGTTTGGAAGTTAAGGAGCGAAAATGGTACCCATTTGGTTTCGACCAACGTAAACAGTTACTCTATGGCTTACAAGCTCTCAGTGAAACGGATTGAAATATCGAGCGCGAAACTTTACAGATGGGGTGTTTGGGGTGAAGTCCAATCTATCAATGAAAACTTAATATCATGAAATCGGGCCATACCCTTTAATGGTTAAAAGAATCTCACCACCAAGACTAGGCTGGGGATACAGGGATCAAGGGTATTGAGATGGTATGAAGTTATATGACTATACATTGACAATTTCGCCAAGAGTGAAAAACGGGAATCTGCAGTTCCAACAGCATCATCGTTATAGACACCTAAATACGATTTACTGACATGCAAATATGCTTTTTTGGTGATTTTGTTTTTGGTTTTTTTTTTTTTTTTTTTTCGATTTTCTTGAGTATTTAACAAATTACTGATAAGCATATTTAAAGAGGCGGTTGGAAGCAAATCCGTTGAGACATATTTCAATACGGATACATACAATCTCGTTCAATCAACAACTCATCTGACACCAGGAAACGAAAAACATGACAGTAGGCGGGATTATTGTATAGTCAAATGGGATATGAAAGATATTTCCACTAATGAGTGCCAATCAAACTGAGATCTTAAAGAGTTAAGTCACATATAGGGACAGTCCATGACACATCCATGATAGTGTGCTTTGATATAGACAAGGTATGTAATACATTCTTCGTTTGAAAAGCTCTCCTCTCTTGCGGCTTGTTCCAAATGACAAAAGGGTGAATATTACTTTTCGTAATGGGCCCTGTAGTCACTCTAAAAGAGTGAAATTCATTTTTTGCATTTAGAGAACTAACCCGATTTTCCGTGATATGGAACATGATTGCAGTTATACTCGATTTCGTAAACCAGAGACCAAAGCATACAAACGGGTGGTACAAAAGAAAGAGGTTATCGGGACCGGGAGTTAAGGATCAGTGGAAGAGACCCAGGCCCAAATTCATAAAACCTTGCTAGTTTAGCTGGCAACTAAGGCCTGGTAAGATTCTAAATCCCTAGTATGCAACTACAGAGTTGACAACTAAATTGAAATTCATAAAACCTTACTAAGAACCTTGCTAACTAGTTACATACTAGGAAAATCTAGTTGCCAACTAGCTCAATCTTTTGTCTACAGAATTGGGTGCTTTCGGGCGGAATGGCCTCGGGTGCAGTGCGGGGAATGTAAATTCAATACATTAAATGACTACCCTTTTGTGTTTGAGTCTGTTCATCTCAGAGCATTAACATGCTTTGATCACCTGTGAACCACGATCAAAATGATGCCAACATAATTATAGTAGCTTCCGTATATATAGGCCTGGACAATGAGCAAACCTATACTATATATCGAGAGTTGACAAACAGAAGGACGTAACTCAGCACTGAAAGACATATTAAAGAATTTCTTTAATTCTGCTGTAATACTGCTTTTGAGAAATGTGATGTTTAATATTTTCTACTAAGCAAATCTATTCATTACTCAAAATGTAAACATCTCATAAAGCTCATATACATGTATGGTACTGTAAGCAAACATTATATAAACTTTAGTAAACAAAGAACAATTTTTAATTATGAACATCAGAATTAAAGAAATTCTTTAATATTTCTTTCAGTAAGGTTTGATAATTTATTTTCATTTCAAATATATAAGCATTATTTTGGGGGCCTGTATTTACACAAGTTCCTCCTTTCCCTTTTCACTAATGCTATTACGGCATTATGTTAATGCAAATGAAAATTGAAGACAAACTTTACTCACATTTTTTTATCAATAATATATATATTGTTTTTAATTTAAATTTCCCATAACTATAAATCAATAATTTGTAGCAATAAACCCCCGTGTTAATTTAGTATTGTAAAATATTACAGAAATAATAATATCTTATTGTTTTTCTTACGGATTGAGTGCCAATAGTGAGTTAGAGTTGCTCTGGATCACCTCTAAATTTAGCAAGATTCTTAGAATGCAACTAGCACTAGTAAGGTTTTATGAATTTCAACTAGTAATCATCTAGGCTTAGTTGGCAACGAAGTCCCATTTTAGTTGCAAACAAGGAGTAGTAAGGTTTTAGGAATTTGGGCCCAGGGCCCAAATTCATAAAACCTTGCTAGTTGAGCTTGGCAAATCAAGGCCTGGTAAGATTCTAAAATCCCTAGTATGGACTATGGAGTTGACAACTAAATTGAAATCATAAACCTTACTAAGAACCTTGCTAACTAGTTACATACTAGAAAATCTAGTTGCAACTAGCTCAATCTTTTGTCTACAGAATTGGGTGCTTTCGGGCGGAATGGCCTTGGTTGCAGTGCGATGAATGTAAATTCAATACATTAAATGAATACCCTTTTGTGTTTGAGTCTGTTCATCTCAGAGCATTAACATGCTTTGATCACCTGTGAACCATGATCAAAATGATGCCATATAATTGTAGAGCTTCCGTACATATAGGCCAGTACACATGAGCAAACCTATACTATATATCGAGAGTTGACAAAACAGAAGGACGTAACTCAGCACTTAAAGAAATATTAAAGAATTTCTTTAATTCTGCTGTAATACTGCTTTTGAGAAATGTGATGTTTAATATTTTCAACTTAGCAAATCTATTCATTACTCAAAATGTAAACATATCATAAAGCTCATATATGGTAATGTAAGCAAACATTATGTAAACTTTAGTAAACAAAGGACACTTTTTAATTATGACAAGCAGAATTAAAGAAATTCTTTAATATTTCTTTCAGTAAGGTTTGATAATTTATTTTCATTTCAAATATATAAGCATTATTTGGGGGCCTGTATTTACACAAGTTCCGTCCTTTTGAAATTTCCCTTTTCACTGATGCTATTACGGCATTATGTTAATGCAAATGAAAATTGAAGACAAACTTTACTCACTTTTTTTTATAAAAGATATATATATTGTTTTTAATTTAAATTTCCCATAACTATAAATCAATCATTTGTAGCAATAAACTTCAGACTGTTAATTGTTTGTAAAATATTACAGAAATAATAATATATTGTTTTCTTCACTGATTAGTTTGCCACCTAGGATTTATATCGACCGCACATACACGCTATAGCGCAATATATGATTAGAGACATTTCAATATAGATGTCACCTAATTAATGACCTGTTTTATTATCTCATGCATTACTGCCTTTATTTCTTTGACCTACCCAGCCCCATACCATGCATAATATCCAATTATTGAAGATATTACTGAAATTGCCCGTTTTTGTCAATTTGCCACATAACCCTATTCAGAAAATAGGTCCATAAATCGGTTTGGTCAGAGCCCGGTTAGGCACTATCCTGTCTTTTTTTGCATAAAGCGTGGACGTACATTCCCATGAATGGTGTTACTTTCTCAAACACCTTTTGGTAAAACCAAAACCAAACAATTAATGAAGATAAATGTTGTTTCAGAATATCGTACGGGTATAAACGTTAATCTGAGATCGGTGAATAAGTTCATTTGATTACTTCATATTAGTGTTAGATTGACAAAACAGCTTTTCAACTCAATATTAGCATTTTGTCAGACATCATCGGTGAACTGAGGTTCTGGCCGCAAATAATAGTCCAGGCCACACACTCCAAAAAATGTTGAGTAAGAAATGTCAACAGCTCTTAATGTTGAGTAAAATCTTAGTCAAGTGAGTAAACCTTACACAAAGCTGAGTATATTTTACCCAACAATGAATAAGCTGTAGTCACATGAGTAAGATTTTACTCAACATTAATAGCTTGTGACATTTTTACTCAACATGAGTAAAATAATGTTTTACAGTGATGTTTCAAAGGAGCGTGCAAAATCAATTGTCAGATTTTCGCCTTTAAGCGTGGTGAAATTCATGAAGCCTATTAAATACTTGTTTCAAAGCACAACATCTTTACCATCTTATACTATTGCAGGAAGAAATTTGACAACGTGTTTTAAACCAATGCTCATTATTGGATCTTCTCTTAACAATAGAGAGGTCGGCTTGAGTTCTTGCAATTCTGGTCCGTTTTGGGTCTGTAGGGCCTGCTACTGATGGGTGTCTATTCTGACTGCTTCTCATGTAGCCCTCTTATCCTAGGGTTTTGTTTGTTTGTGGTTATTTATTCTCTCTCTACATAATCACCATGGTTTCTATTGGAATTCAATACGGAAGCGCCACGATCGAACCTTTTGGTTTGTTTAGTCTCAGCATTCAGTGTAATTTAGATATAATTGACAGGGATACTACTGATTCACCATGTCTGCTGAATAGTTTTGAAAAACGTACACCAAATTATTGCTGATCCTAAAGACATTGTTCACACTTTATTGACCATAATGAAGTTCAGAAGGATTTATCAATGTCTTCAGTAGGTTCAATATTCAATCAATAATTCCCAATTATGAGTCATGTTTCTCTCAATCTTACAATTTGTAATCAATGCAAAATCGGACCAATATCCGATTTTGCTCTCTCCTTTTTAACGAAGCATATCTTTTGTATTACACATCGGATTGGAATAAAATAAACGGAAAATAAAAGCTTATGTATTTGTTTTTAAGAGCATACCAAACAAAAACACATGCATACTTTAGTTTTAAATGAAATGCCTTTGTTACTTTCACGCAGAGATAACAAAAGCCGAAAAATTTTTGCCTATATAGTGATCACGGTGCTGAGCAAAGTAGTACAAACTCGCATTCCCTCGCAAGAGCGCGCGCGCGCGCGTGTGTGTGTGCGTGCGTGTGTGTGTGTGTGTGTGTGTGTGTGTGTGTGTGTGTGTGTTTCTTTACATTTGACCTTTGCTTTTAAGGGATGTTTTACCTCATTGATCAAGATTCAAACCTTTGTAATTAAGATCAAGAAAATGACACCAGTATTTCGTAAAATAAACTTTTTGTTACGCATGCTTGCGCTTATATAGTGTGGCTGTGGGTCGGGTGAATAACTTAGAGTAAATTGATATTAATCACCTGTCAAATTCGAAGATATCTATAAAGCAGCAAGATACAATAGTCCAAAATAAACTTCCAGTTGAGCACGCAAACTTAATAAAGATTACAATATAGTTTTATGAAGAGAGTTTAGCCGGGCCATTAAAAGAATGGATTTAACCAGCTCTTCTCACTCCAAATTTGATACATATTTCAAATGGTGGATGATTTTATGTAGATATAGAAATAATCCGGGCAAAACTGTGCAAAATCAAAAGTAAAATTCTGCCAGGAAGATTGGAAGTTTGAAGGAAAGATTATGAGCGCGAAACAGGCAAAAAGTTTGAAATATTTAGCTCTATAGCATACACTATAGGCTTATTCGAAAAAGAGGATTTATTTGGAGTGTTCTAAAATTCAACGAAACCGGTTATATAATATATTGACAGTTTATTATCCATATTCTTTGTCAGTTTTCAACCGCAAATAGCCGGGGCAAATAGTAATATTAAAATTAACTGCTTTTGTTACGCATGCTTATAAAAAAAGGGACATGGTGAAAAAATTAGAGTCAAATTCGAAGATGATCTGCATAAAGCGGTATAAGATATAATAAAAGTCCAGAATAAAACTCAGCGAGCATTTTATAGTTTATCAGTATTTCTGAAATATGTTGGAATATCTTTGTTCTCTCTCGATCTATTAAATTGCTGATTCATGTTTAGAGAATCGTTTAAAGCCAGGTTGAAGTGCCTACGTTGTACATAAAACCAGGGAGAACTCGCCACTATCGGCTAGAGACCAGAATGCAGTGGTCACCCCGTTGGTCACTTTCTGGGTTGGAGGGAAGCAACATTTACTAGACCTGCCAGAAAATACTGAAGAAGCAAGTTTCAATCAAACCAAGGGTCATAGTTATAGCCTCCACCAATTTGGCGGGGTTTGACACCAAATAGGGGAACAGAAGAGGCCGTGAAGCCAGTCGCCATGAGCCCAGGGCCCAGCTCTGCAAGATCTCGAATGCTAGAGCTATAGTCAGGAGGAATTGTGGGCGCAGGGTGGAAATGGAGTACAGACTTTTTCTATCGATTTTGTTTATGAGAACCTAAGCCAATAACTTTTGGAGGGTGTGCAAAATTTCGTGCAGTGGCATTTTCCTACAAATCCAATATGGCGGCTACCACTCTCAAATTCATTCAAATGGCCATAATTTTATGCTCTATATCCAGGTTTTAAAGCAAGAGGAATCTACTGGACGAGTTCTTCATGTGACTTGATCACAACATTATCATCAAATCCAATATGGCCACCCCGAAATCCAATATGGCTCGAAATCATTAAATTGACCATAACTCATCAAGTATATGAGATGGAAGCATAATTCTGGGCTCTATACCCACTTGGAACCCATAGATCATATCTGACATTTCAAGTGTTTTAACATGCTTACTGATCAAGATGGCAGCCAATATGACTGCCTTTTACGATCTTTAAAATCTACAAATTGTCATGTATTCATAATATAAGGGCTGTCATTTTGAATTTTAAGCATGTTATCAAAACAAAAATGCCAGATACGAGTTTGTAATGTGCAAAGGCATACATCTCATACTTTAATTTAAACGTTAATATTCATTTTGGATGCTATAACTAAATACAAGACAGATGTATCGTAATATATGGGTTTTAAAAAAAAAGGTTAAAAGGCTGTCATATTGGCACCCAGTTTAACATTTTTGCATGTTAACGAAACAAAAATGCCAGATAAGGATGTCAAATGATCAAATACGTATCTCCCTTAATTTGCACCTTTTATAATAATAATTAGTTGATGTAACTACATATAATACAGATATAATATAGGTTATACATATCTTTAAAGGCGGCTATATTGGCTGCCATCTTGAATTTGAAAAATGTCGATTTCAGAGAAATGAAATATAATGGTTTCTAGTGATCAAATACATATATTTCACAAGTGTAAAGCATAAAGCATACATATAAGCAGTAAATCATGCCTCTACACTGTAAAATGTGGAGAACACTTGACGTGTCCGGATGTGTTCAAAATGCATTCTAGAGGTGTTAAAATAACACGTGCAGAGTGTGTTCAATTATAACAGATTATGAACACCTGCAGAACATGTTTTAGGTGTTCATGACGTATTCTGTATATCATAAATAGGTATACTGGAGGAGTTAAGATCATTGTAATGATTCCGAGCGCATTATATTTGCCTTTTGAGCAGCCATATTGGATTTTTATGGCAATGTAATGATAAAATTACATTATTAACACTTCCTTGTGCTTAAAAACACCGGAGTACTGTCAAAAATGTGTCTCTATCAGAAATACTTAAGGATTTTTAGTGATTTTAGACATGATAGCCGCCATATCGGATTTTCAAAAATGCCACTGCACCAAATTTTGCACACCCTTCAGGCTGTGTGCGCAAACTTCCACCTGACTACAGATGAATCCGAAGAAAAAAAAAAAAAAAAAAAACGTAATTTTAAATTACGGAAAAATTCTGTTAAAATACATATTTTTTTCCATAATATGAGACAAATTTCTGTAAAATTACTGTCAAAGTTCCGTTAATTGACAGAAATTTCTGTAAATTTACCCTAAAAATGACTGGAAATACTGCTGCCAGAAATTTCCGTAAATTTACGGACATTTTTTTAACAGTGAAAATAGGTATACTGGAGGAGTTAAGATCATTGTAATGATTCCGAGCGCATTATATTTGCCTTTTGAGCAGCCATATTGGATTTTTATGGCAATGTAATGATAAAATTACATTATTAACACTTCCTTGTGCTTAAAGACACCGGAGTACTGTCAAAAATGTGTCTCTATCAGAAATACTTAAGGGATTTTTAGTGATTTTAGACATGATAGCCGCCATATCGGATTTTCAAAAATGCCACTGCACCAAATTTTGCACACCCTTCAGGCTGTGTGCGCAAACTTCCACCTGACTACAGATGAATCCGAAGCTGGGGCTCGCTTGTTAATGTATTAGCAGCCGAGTAGTAGTTTTTTTGTACCGTGTACTCAGTGCTTCTCTATGGAGTAATTCATTATACAGATTTTTGGTCAATAACTTTGTATTATTTGCAATTAATCTGTTTGAAGTAGTAATTTTATTTATTTTTAAGCATGTTTGTGGATTATATTGAAAGCAACCGACGATTAAAATGATGAACATGATTTTCTTATTCGGTTACAAAAAGACAGTCTACATGTATACATTGTCAATACGTACAAAACAAATGGCCGGCAGAGTACAGTTCAGAAGCCACAATTCCCGCGGCAAAATACCGTCGCCAGCATTCCCAGTAAAACAGTAGACATACCATGATACTGTGCAAAAGAAACGGCCAAGAAACACATAAGTATACATCAAAGTTACGCACACGTATTTAGTCGCCAAAAGGAAATGTATGGTGGTATTTTAGAAATGGGAAAAGGAATCGTGGAGGACAGTAATTTTATGTTTTTCAGCTCCTACGTACAGGTACGATCGAAGCTAAAGCAGAACATTATCGAGAGCCCCTAACCAATAACACTACGTGCACGGTCGTTTTTACAGGAAAAACTACCAACATTTGAGGGTTACCAAATACTACTACTTTTTAACATCGAATGTGCAAAATACTACCAAATTTCGATATCGAAAAATAGTAACATTTCAAATTCTACTAGTTTTCGATATCGAAAATTACTAGTATTTGAGATATTGATATTCGGGGGTCGGGTACAGTCTGTGCGTGTGCTATTGTGTCTTCTGGTACCATGCCAATGCCGAGGACAATGCATAACGATCCAGTTTCAGGAAGATTCAAGTTGGACACTTGAAGAAGATTGGGCAAGTAAATAAAATGGTGTTCTACTCATCCTACAACACGAAGAAGTCAACAATACGATAACTAAGATGAAAAATGGAAATGCCCCAGGCGATAACCAGTTTGACACCTTATATCTTTAGGCTGGGGGGGGGGCAGGAAACCACTTCTACAGTATAACGTTCTTCAACACTTTATTAGAATCTGAGGAATGTCCATTCAATAAAATTATTCAAAAATCATATTAATTTTCCCGTTTTTTGCAGCTGTTTTACATGTATTTTGGCTTTGATTTTGTTAATTGCTTATTTGAGGTTTCTGTCCTTTTATTGATCGAATTACAGTAAAATAGCTATTCAGACAGACTGCGAAACCTAAGGTGTAAAGTACAAGGGAAAATAGCAATTAGCCTTTTGAGCCCATTAAAATGCGCTAGGTTTTAACACATTGTAACTGAATCTTTTTAATTAAAAAAAGGTTTTATGACTCTCTTTGTAACCAAATCCCACATCTGCACTCCCGGCCACAGCTGTTTCACCCTATTCAAATTGTGTTTTTTTTTAATTCTTGAACAATTTTAAGCAGTGACGAGACAATTCTGAGAATTCGTATAAGTAGAGGCATGAAAGTCAAATCACACAAATCCACGGTAAATCTCGCCATATAGGCCTATAAAGGTTATAGTGCCCTCTATTGTCCAGCCTTCATAGAGATCTTCGTAAACTACATTTAAATAAAAATTATGTTTGCCGTCATTGAATTTTCATCAAAAAACAGGTATGTCAAAACTGTATCGCTTTTGACATTTTTGTTTTTATTCTGGTTTGTCGTAAAAAATGACACAAACCAGGTATTAGAATGTCTGAAATTCTCCAGTTCAATGTCTACTGATGTTATATATACATACGCCAATACACAATCACAAAGGTATATACATTTGTAGGTAATATATTGCCCACACACGTACACCATGACGCGTGCACATCTGCAATCCATGCCCATTGGGTTGGTACAATTTGTGACCCACTTTACTGACCCTACTTTTGAGACCCCACTTTTATTTCACAAGCGGGTATTATTTCATGAGATTTAAGAGATGAATGTAAACTAGCTTAAACTATACACTGTTTGATGAAAAAAAGACATCCTTCAGCTCTTTTGATCAAATTTAGGTGTTCATCCTCTTTCACAAAATTTTCCACCATTATGGTTAACATAGCCATGCACATACATTGTACACCATTTACTACAACATTCAGTATATTGAGGCTGTGTATACTTGTATTACCAAGTCCATGGCAATCATATGCAAAGAATTCAAGCTGTGAAGGTAAAGATCTTTCAAGGCACCTGTATGAGGACAAATTTGTTTGAAGTAATTGTTGGGTGAGTTTGAATGGGTAAAAGAGTAAGCAACAAAGAAAAGGGAATTTATGTACATGTACTTTCAAACATTTCATTAGACCATTACATTCCTAAAACATGGTCTTTTAAAATGAAATATTGAAATATTTATGAGAGTGTCATTGCCAACAATAATATCTTTTCACAGAGCGATTTCATGTTGATAATGTAAACTAATTTCATAATTTCAACAGGTTTTTTCTTCTGCTCAAATTCCCAAGACTTATAAGGGAAAACTTTACTAAAAGACTTATTTTCAAATACAATGGATCTAAAATTCACTCTTAAAAGGTTTGTGTTTCAAGGTTTTCATAACATTTCATCTCAATAATATTTTGTTCTTTAATAGACTGTCTTTTATATCTTATTGCAATTAAGAGAAAGTAATTGTAATAGCTATTATTTGCATTATAAGCCTTTTGATTTGACCTAAAATTTAAAGCTTAAATAAGCCACTCTCTCAGCAAAATACTAAAACCTGTTTATTAGACTGATGAAAATGTTTTTTTTTCTCTCTATCTTTCCTATTCTTATTTGAGAGGATAAGTTAATGGATAAGTTATGTTACTGAGTTAAGTACTGGTATAAGCCTATCGCCTTTTGCTGTACTGTAAGGCTTACAAAAATGAAGATGAAAAATTATTAATCAACAGTCGTTAAATCAATGTGCACGTTTCAGTCATGGGGATAACAAAATCATTGTCGTTATGCATGTGCAGATGGTGAACCTTCCATAAATCGTTTGTAACTACTCATCTTTTCACCGCTTACTATTTGTTTCATTTTCATGTCCATTTCAGAATCTATTACAAAGGGTAGTCTGTAAAGAAAGAGGTTGAACTTATATGTTTTTATTCGATGTTCAAAAATCAAATTTCAGCTTTAATATTTGCTACTTTTTAATGATATTTATACACTTCAATACATTATTTGGATGAATTGATTGGAAGTTTAAAAGTAGGGTATTTCAAAAGTGGGGTATCAAAAGTATGGTCACAAATTGTACCAACCCATGCCCATTAGCAATCGAACCAAAAAAAGAGGACCAAAGTTATCCATTGGTACCAAAATCAAATGTCTGTGATGTTTTTGCGTCAATCTTGGCGAGTTGGTACTTCTCTTCCGAAAGGGGGTGTGGTGGTTGCCACCCCCTATCCATCACTTTGGGATCACCTTGTATACCTATACCCCGGTGGGTATGAAAAGGAGAGTCAAATGTCAATTGCCAATTACATTAAATAATTTGGCACCGGAAAAGGGGGATTTAGCAAAGATTATCTTTGGTTTTAGTAGGGAGCAAAATATAACCTCCCTTCGGTAGACGAGGGGCAGGTGGAATCACAAAATGCACCTTTTATTTATATAGATGGATAAGAACGACTAATAAAGAAAACTTGGAGACACAGGAAATTACTAGCGTATTTTCCCTCCTTTCTGCTATTGCTATTTTCCGGGGGGTGGAGGTGTACTCAACACAAATGATCATACGGGATGTGCCTTTAACATGAGTCACATTTTCAGGCTCATGGTATAATGAATGACCCTTTTTGTCAATTTTGGTACAGAGAAGGGTTACTTTTTCAAAACGTTATAAAATTTCTTGGAAAATTTGTTTGAGGAAAAAATGAGCAAACTTGTGTTAATACGGAAAAGCTTTGGTCCCTTTTTCATCGAAAATTGGAATAGATATGGATCACTTCCAAACCAAGCTT
Organism: Ophioderma brevispina; assembly: GCA_023653785.1. Lineage (NCBI taxonomy): Eukaryota > Metazoa > Echinodermata > Ophiuroidea > Amphilepidida > Ophiodermatidae > Ophioderma > Ophioderma brevispina. The sequence goes on along the minus strand of JAMKCH010056822.1, from coordinate 10,085 downwards.
GAAACCCCCGGGCTATTATATTTATCAAAATTGAGCCGGTGTGAAAGCAGATATAGTCCGGCGGGAGCCACAGTCCGGGGCTCCATAGACGATAACGGCATAAAGCGTGAAACTAATGTTGAGTGAAGAGTCAACTGAATCGATTGCCCTATTGTTCACCATTGTTCCCGGACTATGAGTACACCGGCCGATAATTACTTCTACACCGGTGTATAAGAACAAGAAGTTAAAAAGTTAAATTTACTTTTGTCGTTGTGTGTACTTCTTTTGGTTATAGGTGTGAAGACAATACAGAAATTATGGAAATTGCAGTTTATTCGTTATTATTTTGAGGAGTTTTGAAGGCTTTTTGACGGGTTTGACAGAAAGCGCGTGGGTCATTGTGGACGCCATACTATCTGCCTTAATATTTCGTGAGTGAAGTAACATGATTCAGCATTTTCTCCACGTCTTTTCTATTGCCAATGCTGTTTATTAATTACTTCCTAATGCCCATCTAAAAGCTGTTGCAAGACATTTTTTTCAACTCGTCAATTTACCGCCTTTTTTTAATCATTTTTGTCTTCAAAATTTTGGCCCATAACACAATTAATACAAAGTGGCATGAAGTCATTCGAGTCATTTAAATTACATCGATTGTTGGTAATATTTTGATATTTAAAGGGGGATGGCCCGATTTAAGGATATGAAGTTGTCATCTTGATAGATTGGCCTTCACTCCTTAATCCCAGCTGTAAAGGTTCGCGCCGATATTTCAATCCGTTTTGATGCGAGAGCTGAAAACGTGATTTTGTAAGCCCCATAGAGAACTGTGTAAAATTAATATTGGTCGACCAAAATGGGCCACATTTTCGCTCATAACTTCCAAACCAAATATCCTTTGGCTCTAAGATTTCACAGGGTAGATGAAAAAAATAGCAGCTTTTTTCTGATACCAAAAGTTTACCACTTCCGGTAAAATCTGGGGCTTCTGGGAACGAGGCTATTAGCGATCGGGCCATGGACCTTTAAACAGATGAGGCAAAACAGAATCTATGTCTCAAGATCACAGAAACACTTTTTACTTAATTTTGAAAAACTCATATTCTCATAAGCTACAGATATAGAGTAAATTCTTTCGTCATATTAAATTACTAAGGCCATTTTCTTTCTAATAATATATATCTTCACAGAGCCTTAATTAAAAAGTTGCGGCACAAAACAATTTAATCTAATCTACACTCCGGCTCTCTATATATAAATAATCACATTTAAAATCCAGCTGGATATTTTAACAACCAACAAGTAGTGTGTCTACATTCCAAATGCCTTCCAGCTGGAATTTCATTTGGAGTTCGAAGGTACAAAAAACATTTTCTCTTTTCTGAAATTCTGTCTATTGTGCGCTGGGATTGTGCGGGTTCAAATAGAACATACCATTGTGTTTTTAAGACAAGAGACGGACGACAAATGTAATTTTGATCAGTAAAGCGTTGTAAAAACAATAATGATAACATGTATTTGAATTACTTATAGTCGAGGGCGGGCTTACAATTGAAGAACACAGTAATGGACGTAGTACTAATGCAATTTTATTGATGAAGAAAGTATAGACCAGGGTTTGTCTAGATAAGAAGCCACCGGGTGCCACCTTGGCACCCTTTGTAATTTCAGTTATTGAGGTCACAGGTCAAAAAAATGGGATGAATATTTCAAAGTGCATAAATAAACTTATGAATATCGTAAATTCTTCATGAAGTCAAAAGGAGTAAAAAAAGTCAACGGGGACGTGCCTGTACAATGGTAATAAAGGATGTGTCGATCCGAGGTGTAGATCAAAAGATAACGTTAATTTCACAAATGCCACTATGTAATTGAGAGAGTCGCAATTTTCTGTCTTGATCTTACCAAACTCAGGAAAAGATATAGTTGCTATATCTACGATGGCACCTCGAGAATAAATAGGGCTAAAACTGAAAGCAATAACACACAATGTTTTAAGAGGGCCGCCTCAATTTACCCCAAAAAAAAGATTTTTGCCACAGTTGCTTGAACTGTATCGCAAAAGAAGGAATTTGTATTTAGGATAATCGGAGATCCCGATAATAATTTCAACGGCTGGTGGATGGTGGAAACGGCCTTCAAATTGAAATAGCCGGGCGGAAATAGCGTATGTACGTGTCTTACGCTCATCCTATTAGTTGTGCCGTTGGTTCAGGTAAGTCAAGTTCGAGGTCATTTTCGTGAGGGTTGCACATTTTCACAATGGACGGACAGGGAAAATGGCGGTTCCGTTCAGCCGTTAAATTACAGTGGGGGGGTACCGACTCAATTACCAAAATCGCTTCTTTTATGAAAAATACGCACTTTTGAGCATTATTATTCGCAGGTATAGTGTACTAGACAATTAGCAACACAACTGTGTAAAATGTTCAAATTTTGAAAATTGGGGGCGCTCTTCAAAAAAATTGCTGGTATTGCTTTAAACAACCCTATTGTCTATGTGGCCTTGAATAGTATTTACGTCATAGTATTAAATGTGTTGTCTGTGGATATACTTTTTTTTTCAAGACGAATATAACGAGGCCATCCTTAGGCCTATTTGAATTGAAGAATTTTAAAAATGTGTCCCCTGTGCAAAAGATTTGTTATCCTTTGACTTATTTTACCTACACCTTGTTAATTAGGCATCCCACGGATACATTACCATTTGCTCTTTTTACTCCTTTGGACTCAGGAAAGAATGCGTGACATTTCTTAACTTTATTGGAGCATTTTAGAAATGTAATCCCCCTTATTTGACCTGTGACATCGGTAACTCAATTTACCCAAGGGTGCCAAGGTGGTACTCGGTGGATTCTTCCACTAGACACCCTGGTCTATAAATCACATAGAAGACAGCTCCCGACCCAACCTCTTCCCAACTACTCAAAACCACATTTTTTTTCAAAATCGGCTAGAGTATTGTTCAAACTTGCACAATTTACAATTTTTATCAGTCTGCGATTTCCCCGTCATTAGGCACCAGCATCATAAGGTCAACAAGATCAAGCATGTTTAATCGACGATGCCACTTGCTCAGTCGCAGACCTTATCGCGTCAGCACAAGTTATGACATGTTGCTGTCGGCGACTTATTTGCTGTTGTCGCCAAGTTACGGCGGTCCGGTAAGTACGTATATCCTGTTTCTAAAATTGAAAAAAAAAATTGGCGTAAATTGAAACCAGCGTTTGAAAATTCTCAAGACTGGAATAATACCGAAAGGCATTGTGGGAAAAGGGGATGTGGCCCGTAGCGATTGTGTGTTCACTTTTCCGTGTTTGCGAGCACCGAAGTACCCGACAAAAACGTTCAATTTCCTCGCTAGGTTCTATTGGTTCAGACCCAATTACGATACATATTCAAAACAAAACATAGCAACGGACCCTCTGATGCAACAATCTCCATAGAACCCCTTCGTTTTCCGGAGATATTTGAGATTTAGTTTCATTTGCATGCATTCGCTATGACGGACTGATAACGTTAATCTCTCGCGCAGTACTAATTTAGATCTTTCGCAGTCTGTGACACATTAGACTACACACTTTCCGGACCGCCGTATTGCCAAGTGTAGTCGCGGATTTAACATGTCCAGTTAGCTTGCATCTTCTCTCCCACTTGGAGGCTGGAGCAGACTCAATGCCGATTTTTTAGGCTGCGAGAAAAAAATCATGGCGGGTTTTTCAAATTTGCCGCGTGCTCCCGACTACACAAGACTGCAGAAGACTGTATAGGCCAGTCCCAGACCTTGCCAAAACTACACATGAAAAAAAGAAAAACTGCTTCGAAAAAATTGCCAATCGGCACCAGTCTTGAGCAGTCTGGAAGTGGTTTTCTAGCAAAAAATCGTTTGTGCGACTGAGCCTTTATTGCATTATTACCCACTTTGGCGCTTCTTCTCCAAGTGCTTTTCATCAACACACACACAATTATGCAAAATGAACTACAATTATTAAAATGCACCAGATATTCAAAGGGGAACAAACACCGAACAAAAGTCATTCACAGGTAGGGGATCAAATTAAAATAGACAGTGTAAATGCCTGCACTGTATTCATCTGATCAATGATAAAGAGAGAATTTAACAATGTCCTAATTGTACCCCTAATTATATCAATAGCTGATATAATAAAACAAAGACCTATTAACAAGATAACAACGGTCTATCCGGTCCCGTCAAATGAGGACATATGCACTGGACAGCGATGGTAAAACACACCATCACACTTAATAAAAATCAAATTAGCATATTAAAAAGTCTGATTTGTGGCCTACTTATATAACGATATGACACACTTCATACATGCAAATCAGATGCAAAGACGTGGAAATTAATAAACGCGGAATTTAAGAAAAAAGAACTCCATTAGATTCACGCAAGAACCTTGCACTTTTAAATACGCTGTACTATTTTAACTCTAGCATTTCCAATTGTAATAAAACTTTTAATTAAGTTTCATTCTTGATAAAAATCAGAAGAGTAATAACCATCATGCAATTTAATACCAGCACAAATATGACGGTTTTATAACGTCTTTTTTATTGATTTCATCTAATAACTTTAAAAACAATAAACTATTTAATTCACTGTCCTGTTCGGCTTTATGCACGACACTATATTATCCTTACTCTTCCTGGGTGAACTAATTAAGGGGGCAATTTCGTGATCCACAGCCTCGCCCACCCCCGACTTACCTCAAAATTGAGTGTTTTATATCAATCTGAAATATTGGTCTAAGTATAGTAAGTGTGCCCAACCCTACATGCATAGTCAATCTACTTCGGAAGAATTTCATGAATTGTGTATTTTCTGTCCGTAAACGGACAGAAATCATCATCACAGTAGTCTCGGGGTACCGTGATACAAACTGACATTTGTTCAACAGCAAAATGCAGCACCGTTAGATTCAACCTGAATATTGGAAATTGCCTTTTCTCGGTGATATCTATGAAAAATGAGGAGGTTGAATGCACGAAACTGCACACTCACTTCTCAGCTCAAGGGGCCCACAACGTGAGGGGTCCCATCCGCAAAACTGTGGTTATTACTATTACGCACCTGACCTCCCACCTCATACGTCAGTTGGATCGAATTTATATACGAATAAAAAAATTCGTTTCCTTTGCAATGGGCGCCGCCATTCAGACCTTTGCTACGCTAGCGACCAGACTATACATACAATGAATAGGACGTCTTTTTTTTAAATTATGAACTATGTTCCCCTTACAAATTTATTTGCCCATGTAATACTCTGAATATGCTGTATACAACTACACTGAGAACATAATATAGAAAATATTAACCGACGGAAATAAATCAAATCGACGGAAAGTCAAATGTTATAATGTTGTTATGAATCACTAGGGAAGATCTTTTGGCGAGTTAAAAGGCGGTGAGGTGTCACTTCAAAAGCAACGCATTTGAGAATTCTATTTACCCACGCTGATGATGTACTGTTTTAGTGATTAGTGGAAATGTTTTGTACTTGAAGTGGTGAGTCATTTTGAGAGTTAAAATAGGTGAGTTGTTACCTCAATGTATTAGAAAGAGTTCGTATATAAAAAGTGGATGTGGTGTGGTTTGACTGGTTTAAGTTTACATTTTGAATTAGGAGGGCAGGTTGTTCCTAGAGTTTTAAATATGGCGAGTACCACAGCACCGAGTTATCATACTTTCCTTTTTTGTTTGCTTTCTTCTTCCCAACATTACTTTTCAATTATGAATAGTATGTTTACAAATTCCTCAAAATACTTTCCTGTACTGTGAAGGTGACAACTCACCATACCAAATATTTAATCCCTCTAAACTACCCTCCACCCTATACTTGACAAGTACAAACCCTCCTTTTTATTTCTTCGTATTATTAACACCCAAACCAAAGTTTACCAAACCAACCTTGCAATACTCTGAATTAACTCAAATCCCACATTTAAAACTCTACAAAAAGAAGGCTTCAATTTGTAGGGTTTTCAAATACCTCAACATAAGACGCCACAATCCCAAACTTTGCATATCTAACTCTGCCAATATTGAGTCCTCAACCATATGTGACCTCTCTTAATTACTACCCCCACTTTAAAGTACAAACCTTCCATTCGCCAATAATAATATACAACGATCCAACTGTTGCCAAACAATAACTCTTAACTCTTCCCACCGCCCCTAGATGTGATAGCTCACCATATTTTAATGCTCCAAATTTTCCTGTGTGCCTGCAAAGATGGCATCCACCAGTGCCGAAAATGACGAATACATTTATCGTATTTTTTTATTCCGGTCCTACACCTGCATATGGGATGCGTCTTTATAATTATCGTTGCTACTCTCTAAGGTTAATTTCTTAAAATAAACGTACAAAATACGCCACAAAACCAACCTCCCTAGCGTAACCCCTATCCCCAAATACGGGTCCTGGTACTCAAAACATTTTAATCTTTTACATTGTTTACAAGAAAGTTATGCCACTGACATAACCCACATCCAATAAACTTGGATTCCAAACTTGGCAGTTCTAATGCTGTTGATTGTCCACAATTACACTATAGCGCTGTAATCAATGATTCCAATGTTTTGAACGAGGTCATATTGATTGAATGCTCTAACTCTGAAACCACACCTTGCAGTGTTTCTGGCTGACTACCCCGACCCCACAAGACAAGTTACTCGTGAAACACCGCAACAAATTTAACCTTTAATATACGGAAATACAATAGGAAGGATTTTCGTGTGACACTATCTGTAGAGCCACCTTGCCATACAAAGAGTAATTCCTTTGACAACCTTTGTATTCACCACACCACTAACTCCGCACAATAATTTTTATGCACTGTATCTGCTTATTGGCGTGTATGGAGAAATGCGTACTGCTACACAAGTAAAACCTCCATTTGAACTATTTGCACGTATTGAACGGCCTCAAATTCTTCTTAACCCACTACAATCTGCTAAACATTTTGTTTTACAAAACAACCCGACAGACAAAAAACATTAATTTTCTACCATGGGTTGCAAAAAAGGGCGGGAGCTGGGAGCGCCGCTCACAGGTAAAATTGAAGCTCAAATTTGAGGAAATGGACAATAGGTACAAAATGAAAGTGACAAAAATCTTAAGGGAAAAAATAAAAAGAAACGCATGAAACCTAGGAAGAAAAGGGACAAAGGAAAAAGGGAAGGAAATTAAACAGAGAAAGAGACAGAGAAAAGATAAAATGGGCAGTGAGATTTCATAATAGCCATTTTGGAATGTTAGAGGAACGCAGGGGATATGAGGACAAAAAAACCTTTGAGAAATGTGATGACAATAAAATTAGGAAAGTGAGCAAATTGAAAATCTAGGAGAAACCTAGGAAAAGAAGCCTAGAGGAATTGAGGGAAAGGAACCTAAGAGAAATGTGGAAAAAGGTTTAGAAGTGTGAGGAAATGAAAAACTGGATGAAATATGAGGGGAAAACCCTAGCAAAAAATTGAGGAAAATGAGATGAAATGAAACCCAGGGGAAGGTAAGGAAAGGAAATCTAGGGGAAGTGTGAGAAACTAACTCCGGGAATTGCAGAAGAAGGAAAACTAAGAAAATAAATGTGAGGAAAAGAAACCTAGGAGATCTGTGAGGAAAGGAAACTGAGGAAAAATGTGAAGAAAAGAACCTAGAAAAATATAAGGAAAGGGAAATGAAAGGGGTTGTAAACATGGGATTGTGGATATCAAGACAATGCAATGATATGGGTGTCAAAATGTAGGCTATACCGTTTGCTCAGATAAGTTATCCGTAGAGTCACTATAGAGGAACCGAGTTTAGAACCCTACCAAAGATGTGAGGAATTTAAAGTGATTTGTGAACATGAATTGTGAAGCCAAAGTTAGAAACACGAAATCTTAGGAGAAATCCAAATCTCGGGACAAATCGAAACACAGAAAGATTTGGAAGAATTAAACGGACAAAAATGTTACCATTAACTTTGGAAGCTAAACACTTAGCCTGGGATCAGGCAATTTCAATACGAATCAACAAAATTATTTTTTCAGAAGAAAAAAAAGAATCAGGAAATCAGTTTTGACACTCTATAATGTTAGTTTTTGAGAAATTACTACGTGAATCAAACAAATGTGTGCAAGGATTGCAGTAGACTTTGAACTTGATAAAATCACTGAATAAAGATTTTGTTTAATAAACAAAATCTAATACTACTTCCAAAGTGAAAAAATGAAAGAAATCGATTAAAAAATAAGCCAGATAGGACCAATTTGTAAGAACACACTTTTTCCCTCCATTCCAATGGGATTTACAGTAAGAGCAAAGATATTACGTTAATGTACGATATACGGGGGCATAGCAACTATTAATAGTTGATGATGACCCATGCTATTTTGTTTAATGGATATGAATAGCCATAATCTCCTTTTTATGGATCTTCAAAAAGAATTCAGGTTCACCCAAAAAATATTTCACTCAAAGGAATCCCGATCAGTGTAAATGAAAAGGGTTTCAACATACCATCTACACCCAGGTAAGGTACTACAAGCTATGCCAATAAGGGACTAAGCTACGCAATCCTAAAAAATGGGAAAGATCTTGTTTCTGCTCATGCACAGGTTGAATTGGTGATTCGTCATATCATTTGGCACATTTAGTATAAATAAATTTCAAATCCGTAATTAATCCGTAGTTGAAATAATCAAAAAAATGTAAGCATTACGTTGACAAAGAATGATATTGTACATTCTCATACAAGTTAATTTATGTGTAAATCCCATAGGAATGGAGGAAAAGAAAACGGGGTGTCTGTGCTTACAAAATTGGTCATTCGGGCTATTTTTTAACTATGTCTCATTGTTTCAACATTGGAAAGTATATATTGGAGTGTTTTTATAAGAACAACAAACAAAGCTAGATATAGTGATTGCATTAGGGTCAAGATTCATCTTTAATCCTTGCACAATTTTTTTTGTTCACGTAGATACGTAGACCACCCTGCTAACTTTGATATGATTAACTGAGTTGACCATCATAGTGCTCGAGTAAACAAGTTTAACAACACAGGGGTGAGGTCAACCAGTACGTGGATGGTCCATCATTTTGAGGAAGGAATTCAAGGGAGGTGATTGAAGTGGTTAGAGGAACAAATTGGAAAGGAATTTTACTACTTATTCTTCAAAAAATGCCATCTTGAAGGTTATGAAAGCTTTAAAAATATCCAAAAAGCTTCTGGAGGCATCCCTCAGTTCAGGGGCCCAATCCCTGCGACCTAGCATGGGCCCCTGTAGTACCTCACCGGGCCTTTGTGCCCTCCCCACTCAGAAAATTCTGCGCATACTTATAATGAAAACCAAAACACAATCCATATCATTCGGTTATTTTTAACATTTCACAATGTGTGGTTTATGTCCATTTAGGAAGGGGGAGGAAGAAGAGAGGGGGATCGTCACTTGAGGAATCGATTAGGGCCAAACTCGTGCTCCTGAGGAAAAAATGACTTTTTGCACCCCTGAGAGGGGAGGTAGGATTTATTTGGCATTCCTGTCTAACAAACACGTACGGCAATTAAGAAAATTAGCACTCTATATAAATTACAGAGTAAACAATGTAGCCGAAAAGATCTAGGTGGTTAAAGGCTCCGATAAATATACGGTAATTTTTCGTCATAACTGTGCGAAAATGGTTTGCTGCAAAAAAGTCACATCCATAAAACACATTCTATACGTTAACGTCATTGAAAACATGCAATCAACTATGAAAATCAGTCTTGGAAAGGAAATTTGATCAAAATGTACGTGGTTGCCACATGAGCAGGTCCGGAGCCAGGTCCTGTCAATTACGTCGGGTTTATAGACCAGTGAACATCCTATGTCACTTCTCTGGTTGCCTGTGAATCCATTCCTGCGAATTGTATGGCCCATAGTATTAAAACTCTAACAGATACAATTGCCCAGTGTGTAACAGTCAAGCCGACCTTTTCAAGATACTAGGCCCTTAACATGTTACAAAAACATTGCTGTTGGTAACGGGGTCTTTCTATCGTGTTGGCGGGGGGGGGGGGGGGACATGCCAACTTAACAGCACAGCGAATTC